>SRPP01000267.1:0-34413 GCA_018360055.1 Claviceps monticola
GGCATCTATCCCATTGCCATGAAGCTTCTGGTGATCTCGGCCTGCATCTTCAACACCTCGGTAGTATCCTCGGCTAGCACCTCGTGGGATTTTGTCGCGGGCTTGTCACCCCGCGATGAGACGAACCAGTGTCGCCGGACGGACGGGGACAACATCCGAAACGTTTGTGGAGAAGTGGGGGTACAATTATGGGGCAGATGATGGCTTTCACATGCAATGCAAATTCCCCCCCGATTCCATCCGGGGGTGCCCAACACCTCGGCGCAACCACAAACAACAAGCCGCCACAGGGAACATGGGGGAGAATATGGCAAAAAAAAAACATTACAGAAATAAAAGGAAGAAAGTCAAGCTCACCCATGATGTCAGCCTGTGCTCGAATCGCAACCAGTCGGCTAATGTGCTCGCTCGTCGGCACCAACACCTTCCCAGCCATGTGGCCGCACTTCTTCGTCCCCGGCGCCTGATCCTCAATGTGGATACCTGCCGCGCCCTTTTCAATAAACAGTTTCGTGAGCTTCATCACGGCTGTCAGCCCGCCATGGCCGGTGTCCGCATCGGCAATGATGGGCCGCAGATAGTCCACATTGGCGAGCGCGGCGCGTTGGTCACGCGGGGTGCTGATTCGCTCCTGGCGCTGCTTGCGGTCGTGGAAGAGCTGCGCCATGAAGAGGTGGCCGACTTTGTTGGGCACGGTTGTCTTATTACGCATGAATGAGCAGACCGATCATAGCAGACGAGTGGAACGCGGGAAACTCGAGGGAGGGAAGTTGGGGAACGTACATATGGGTAATCCGCCAAATCGGGCCCGGGCTCATCCGACGATGAGGCCGTAGAGGAGGATTGCCAGCCGGAGACGTAGACAGTGTCGAGATACTTGGCCATCTGGGTCAACATGGTAGGTTCGAGGCAGCCGTAGGTGTAGGACGCATCTTTGTTCTGGGAGGTGTTAATAATGGCGCAGCACAACAAAGATAAAATTGATGAGACGCAAATAGGATAGAATAGGATAGGGTCATGCACATAGAATGATGAGACTCAAAACGAATGACAATGGACAAACAACGAAAATGAAGAAAAAAAAAAAACAGGTGCCAAAGTGACAAAACAAAGGTGACCATCAACATCAAATCAAGTCTCAAGAGAGCACCAACCTTGAAGCGCTCCTCCAAAATCCCCCACAGCTTCTTCGCCTGCACATTACTCGCATACTCAACCTGTAAATGCCCCCTCTTGGACACGATCTGCTCCGCCGTAAACGGCCTCTTGGTAAACCGCCAGCGCGAATCACTCCACCACGTCTTCACCTGCTCAACCTCCCGCGCGAAGCGCTCATCCTCCACATCGGGGTCTATCGCTAGAGAGGCCATATTGTTGGAAGCCATGATGGGCACCAAAATATAGAGATGCAAACCCACGTGGCAACGAGTTTGAACTTGGGAGGAGAAAAGTCGATCTCAGATGATTTGGGGGAAGGATAGATAGAAGAAGGTGGATAAAAGCCAAGTGAAAGATGGAAAATGGGAGATGGGAGATGAAGAATGCCTCAAAGTCTCCAAGACTCAAATAAAAGCAAGGGGGAGTTGAATACCTAAAAGGAGTCTGCGCAGAAGTGAGCCACAGTAGGAAGTAGGTAAGCACACCATCATTATTTATCATTATTACCTCCCAATGCCCATTTCGTAGAACTCGGCTCTCGAGAAGCCGACCACACCCGCGCATTCCGCACGGCCTCACTACCTTTGTACCTTGAGAGCACGGTTCCCGGCTGGATCATGGATGCTCGCCGAGGTTCTCTGCTCTCTCCGCTCTCCCCCACATGCAGTGGAAACGACAAACGTCTTTTCTCAAGAGTCTGGGGTCCGGGGTTGGTGGGGAATGGAGGGGGGAAAAGGGAGATGGATGGCATGTGAATGAGCGGGCCCGGCTATGCACGAGATCATGGCGTGCAGCGCCCTTTTTCGGTCACGAGATCAAGTTCTAGTTATCTCGGCATTGTCTTGTCTGGATATTTTTGTCAATGTGAGTCACTCACCCGTGTCAAGCTGCATTGCGAATTATGAGACGTACAGTGTCGCCAGTGTAATGCGTAGTGTATCATGTTCGATAATCGTGTAATGTATGTGCAAGATGCTATGCCGCCTCATCCTGAAGAACAAATGGAACTACCAACGCTTCTCTTTGCTTCTTCCCGCACCCTGTTACATATGTATCTAACTACATACCAAGCAAAGCACGACTAAAGCCGACTCACCCGCCTCCCTCCCTCTTCTTCAGCACCTCCTTCCCCTTCCACCTCTACCTCCCCATCACAGTCCGCCAAACACTCACGCCCGCGATAAATCAGCCAATTCCTTCTCCATGCTCTGCTCAATCGCCTTGATGAACGTCGGGTACGGCGTCAACGTGCCCAACGCACGTCGCATGTGCGCATTAACGATTTGCAGACCGTACACGTAACTGGCATTGACCCAGCCGAATCTATTCTCACGTCAGCCAACAACATACAATCACATTATTGCAATGGGAAATCGGCCCAGATGCCGCCAAAATTGCATAAAAACTTACCCTTCTTTGGCAACACCTTTAAAGTCGAGGCCCTGGTTACCATATTCGGCGTCGACTCGATGAGGATCTGCCGGACGCGTAACATCGTACTTTTCCACCACAACACCGTTGTAGTCCACAAAGGCCTTGGTAATCATGAACAACCACTTGTACGCCAAGCGCTCCGCCTCCTCTGTGAAGCTGTACCGTAAAAGTCCGGTCCAGGCAAGCATCTGCTGCGGTGCCCAGCCATAGGGGTAGTCCCACTGTCGGTTAGGTCGTTCGAGTCCGATGCTGCCGCGCGACTTCTCCGTCCCTGCTAGCAATCCCCCGTAGGCTTCAAACCGCGGCAGTCCGTTTTCAACCATGGCGGCTGCCTGCGCTGGCGACGCGATGCCAGCCCAGAGAGCCCAGAATGTCGTGGAGCTTTCGTAGTTGCATCGCTCGCGCTTGGCCGTGTCGTAGTCGAAAAAAACGCCTTGCTCCTCGTCCCACATCAGCTTATCCACCGTCAGCTTGCGACGCTTCGCGCGACGGTCCCAGACTGCGGATGTGAGAACCTGTCCCGCCTGATACGGCGTTCGATCGCAAAACGCCGCTGGTATCACTAGCCTGTCTTTGAACACGCCGCGGATCGTTCGCGCAATATCCGTTTCATATTTGAAGAGCAGGGAGTTGAGGTCAATGGTGGCCAAGTCGGCACAGATGCCCTCGAATCGATACGTCGTGTCGTGGCCTGATTCTCGTACAGCTCGGTCGTGCATAAAGTATTCGTCCAGCTCTGGCTCGTGTATTTCGCCATAGTTGTACGCCCGCACAAACTCCTTGAACTCCATGTTGTGTTTCTTGATGTACGGCTCCAGGATATGCACGAAATGGGTTGCCTCCGTCTCGGGTGGAACCCCCAAGCCTTCCGGACGATACCGCGACAACCCTGTCGCTGCATCAAGTCGAGGCTCGCACGTCCAGACGCTGTGATATTCCTTGATGGCGGCCAGGATGGCCCGTCGAAGGAACTCTTCAGCATCCGGCTCATGCTTAATCTTTTCGTAGACTCGCAGTGCCATGTCTGTCAAAAAAGGCGGTTGCGACCGTCCCAAGTAGTATGATCGAGTTGCGTTCAGAATCTTGCCGTAATGTTCAATGCAGAAACAAAAGTTCAACACCATTGACTTTGCCAGGTCGACTCTGTCGTTGACGAGGAGCCCGAGCGATTCCATATAACTGTCCCAGCCATAGAGTTCATTGAATCGTCCACCAGGCACCACAAATGGCAAGCCCCGTAGGGTCTTCTCACCCGTCATGGCATCAATCACCTGCTCCGTCTCCACCGCCAAGAGACCGGGCTTCTCGTTCATGTCTCGAATGAGCTCCGGCGTGATTTTCTCCGGCAGTAGTTGTACATCCAGTCGAATCTCCGGACGGGCCTCGGCAACTTTCTTGTAGTACTCGTATTGCTCCGGAGCTCCATAGGGAACGTAGATTCGCGGCCGAGGGTCGTCGGTCCAATCCTTGGGATCTCGAGCTGCAATCTCTATGCTCGATGCATCAATTCGTCTGGTGAGACCATCCCAAAAGTGATCTCGGATCAGTCGCGATAGACGATCCACTGGATTTTCATTCAGGCGGCCCTCGTCGAGGATGATTTGCTTCCTCCCATACCCTTTTGCCAGAGTCAACTCCTGCAGCAGATTGGAAAGCATGTAGGTGCCTCGCACTTCGAATCGATTATGACCAGCCGACGCAGCGGTTCTGAGAGAGAAGACCTTTGTCCCCTCATCATCCACTGTAATTTGCATATTGCCATCGGTGTCCTCTTGAGCCTGCAAATTGTCCAGCGTGGGCTCTACTTGGATAAGAAATCGGCGGCCTTGCGGCAGAGCACTTTCATCTTGATGCAAGAAAAAGGTCAGCTATTCCATCAAGGTCGTCACGAACGGGGAGGCCATGCATCCTTACCGTGGCTACCTCGTCGAAACGGTTGTCGTAGGCCATTTCTTTCAAATTGTTTGATCAAACTGTTCTGCGGCGCGCGCATTAGAAAAAGAAGACAAAGAAAAGGGGGAGGTGAACATAAAAAGTCAAAGAGGTCAATCGTGCAAGTCTAAGTACCTGGGAGTACGTTCGTGTCCGGGCTCCGTATCGACTGTGATGCCTATCTTCGGTGGCATAGTAGGTTTTCGCATCATCGTAGACGCCATAGTCTTCAGACGTGCGAGCTCGATGATTTTTGATCTCAGTCATCGCACGAGTTTGCGTGCTATCGACAGTGACGTTCTATCTTGACCAAAAGAAAACAAGGTTCCGGATAGGGGGCAGTGTCCCGGATCCAGAGTCCGACCGTACAGGCTTCTCGTATCGTAGCAGCGAGCCCAGATGAGGAAGAATGCTTCGTCGGTATGCACGCTGGTGAGTTGACGACAGAGAAAAGGGGGCGGGTAGAATGGAAGTTTAGAAAACTGAGCTTGTCAGCCGACCGCGGTCACGAGGACAATAGGCAAACGATGAGACGGAATACTGGTTTGGTCGTTGACAAACCGCCGCCGGACGGACCCCGTCGAAAGGCGTCACCGACGATAGAAACGGGGCAGTGGGGGGGAGTCGAGCCAGTCACGATGGCCGGGACGAAGTCGACTAGAACCTAGACTCGGTCGCCAATCGGCAATCAACACGAACACGAGCCAGACAAAGGCAGGAAGAATCGAAAGCCACGATACTGCGATTGTTTTGCTGCCTTCGCGCTGGACCTGGACTCTTGTATCTCTCCAAGGTGGCCAAACGGGTGCTCAACCCCGCTCGAGCGCGGATATCGGCATGGCTCCGGGAAGCTGGAAACTTTGACTGTGTGTACGATGCTGTGTCATGACTGGATGTCCCACGACTGGACGAAGATGGTGACGATGCTCACTTGGAGCTGTTGTCAGTGGTCACTCCCCAGGCCGCCAAGTCGACTGTTGTCCAGTTGCCAACTTGGCTCCGAAAACTCGACGCTGTCCGACGCGCCACTCGGGAGATGTGATGACAGTGATGACAGTGATGGCAGTGATGACAGTGATGACAGTGATGACAGTGACTGCATGGACGTACATGGACCGCCAATCTGCAGCGACGACGACGTGATAGTAATCCATCTCGGGCCAATTCGTGTCGGACAGATCACGCGTCTTTGACTCACGAGAAAGTCTTCATATGCTCTGCAGTGAGAGCGGCGCCAACTTTGCGGCAACACAGTCGACACGTGCCACCTTCTGCACGACCTGCTGCATTTACTCCGCGTTTTGCCTCACCTTTCGGATCTCGTGCCGCTGTGCCGGCCGACAAGTCAAGCTCCACCGCTCTCGTGCAGCTCTCATGCAGCTCCTGTGCAGCTCCTGTGCAGCTCCTGTGCAGCTCCTGTGCAGCTCCTGTGCAGATTTGTTGGGTTGGACTTGGATTAGTCGCCGCCCATGATTATGAAAAGCAACACGAAGCGTTTCATTGACTGGAAGTGCTCTCTGCGGGTTCTGGCCGTTCGCAATCGCATGTTGTCCTGTTAAGAGCAGCCCCAGCCTAGCAGACCAGTTACGTCACACGTCCTCAACAATATTTCTCAATGGCAGAACAGCAGTCAGATGACACTGGTCCGTCTGGTCCATAGAATTATTGTGTGCCGTTGGACCGTGGAAATAGGGAAACCGCCGCCAAAACGAAGCAAATATTTATGCAACAGCTGACGGAACGGGCTACCCAATTTCATGCGTTTGTAGTGTGAACTCTTTGCTGACTTCATCAAAGGGAACCATGCGCAGTTGCAAAATATCTCAAGAATCCCCACAGGAACGTCGACAATGAGCTGCTCGGCGAGCGGCTCCATGTATGCCTTGCAGGATGTCCCTGGCTTAGGCAAGGGTCTCGTTGCTACCAGAAACATCCCCAAAGGCACGCCAATCCTTTTCGAGCAGCCTTTGATCACAATCTCGACAGACCTAAACCGTGAGGAGGGGCGAAGATCGATTTCCCGGCAACTGGAAGCCCTCTTCGGCGCCGAGTGCAGAACAAACCCGCTCGAGGCTCTGGGTTATGTACATGCTCAAACACGTATCTATAGCGAGCTAGGACGAGAATGTGAGTTCGCGTGGGTTTACGCACGTACCGCGACCCTCACCATTGCGTATGGCGTTTTGGTAAGAGCGCGCGTCTTTGCGGAAAGAGCCGTGACCCTTTGGACGATAGCGTGTGGCAGCGACCATCCGAAAGTCATCAAGTACATGAATTTTGCACGATCCCCTATGCTTGAACCTCAATACGGCTTCTCCATAAAATGGGAGACAGTTGTGGGCGATGCACCGCAAGGACTTGGGACCGATGACTTTGAAAATTGGCTCTGGAAAAGAGAGACGCCAAAAGACCTCACTCCGCTGGCGAGTCCATCTAGCCAAGCGAGCTTTTCTGGGGTTTTTGACCTCCTATTTACGAGGAGCATTTGGACAGGTAGCCCACCCCAAGAAACGCCACTGGTGCTTCTTGAGCCAGATTTTAAGGGTTGAGTATATTGGCTTTCTCAAGTTTCAGGTCATTGACATTCACGGGAAGCAGCTTCTACTGTGCTTCTAGACCAAGGGCGGAGGAAGTGAACTGGCACGCGAAAGATATAAGACTGGGTACACAGTCGCCGTTCTCGACGCATTACAACACCTAGTTCAGTTCAAAACTTCAAAACTCCTGAAATCCGTCATAAGGACCCGCAAATGATAAAAGTAAATATGCCTGCAGCATCCCAAATCCTCGGCATTGACTCCTCCGTCCATGCGCGAGCTTATTTTCTGATAGCTTTTGCTGACCCTTGAACTTGGACCGCCTGTGGACAGATTTTTCCGCTTTCCCTGTCCAGAATGCTCGAGTTGAATAGTGAGTTCCGGAAACTTGCAGTCCGGCAGCAAAATGGCAAGAGAACGTGCCCACAGGTGTGGGACTAATAAAAGGCGAGAAACGAAGCAAACGGATCTCGTTTATAATACAACTTAAAGACGTTGGTGGAACGCGAACCACCTCGATTTCATGCCGTTTGCATGAAAAGCAATGACAAAGCATCTCTTGTCTTTGAAAGCGTTGTCAGCCCAGTTAGACTATTTCATTCTGACTTCACAAGAGTCATACACATAGAAAATATCGCAAGAAAGACAACGACAATAATGAACAGCCCGGCAAGCGATTCGATGTATGTTGTACCAGGCAAAGGCAAGGGCCTCGTGGCGACCCGAAACATTCCTAAACGCACGCGCATTCTTTCCGAGCAGGCTTTGTTTACGGTAAGAAACGTAAAGAATGAGGAAGAGCGACAGAGGTTGATATCCCAGCAAGTGAACTTATTGAGCAATGACCAACGAGATGCTTTCTTATCTATGCATAACGTCTACTCATTCAACGATACTGCAAAGCGGTATCTTGGCATATTTAACACAAATTCTCTGTCTGCTGGGGGAAACACGATCGGATACGGAAGTTTGATTTGCCTAGAAGTATGCCGCATCAACCACGACTGCGAAAACAACGCTATGTATGATTGGAACGAAACAATTTAACTACTAACAGTGCACGCCAACGTAGATATTGATGCTGGCGAAGAATTGACAGTAGCCTATGTGTACTTTCTTACAAATCGTGAACGAAGGCAAAGAAGGCTTCAAGCATCGGTTGACTTTACATGCTTGTGTCGCCTCTGCTCTTGACCGATCGAGCATATCCGAGAACACGACCGTAAACTCGAACAGATATTATGGTTGAGAATCCTCTGCGAACTTCAGTCCCAAAGATACCCGTGACCCGCTCGAGGCTCTGGAGTGTTTATGTGCTCGAACACGTATCCTCAGGGAGCTAGGACCAGAGAAGACTGTGACTTGGCGAGAGTTTATGGACGTGCCACGTCGCTCACCATCGCGTATGACGACTTGGCAAGAGCGCGCGTCTTTGCGGAAAAGACCGTTCCCGTCTGGACGACAGTATGTGGCAGCGACAGCCAGCATGTTTTCCAGTTCACAGATTTGGTATCGCATCTCACGAATCACACTTCATATGGCTCCTCCATGGAGTGGAAGACGGCTGTGGACGATATACCGCAAGGTCTAGATCCCAATGACTTTGAGAAGTGGCTTTGGAAACAACAGATTTCAAAAGGCCAAGAATAGCCGAAGCGTCTCACAGTCCAATCGTTCTTCTCTAGGTTTTTCGACCTCCCACACACGAGGGGCATTGGCACGAATGAACCTTCCAATAAACGCCATTGGTGCTTCTTAGGCGAGATTCTAGAAAGTAGATTTGTTTTTTCATCTAGGAGTTTAAGATCCAGAACATTCGTGGTGACCAAATTGCACTGCACTTCTACACCAAAGGCCAGGGAAAGGAATTGAAGCCTAAACAATATCAGCGAGGATATACAGTCGCCCTGCTTGACCCATTATAATACTTATTCAAAGACGGGGATTTTGGCATCCGTCTTGAGGATCCGCAAATGATCAAGGTAAATAGTCGCATCGCCCGGCTTCTTATGCATGAAACTATTTACCTATACGCGAAATGTGTTCAATTTTTTTGGCATTTGCTAATCAGATCCTGAATTTGTACCGTCCATTGGAAGATTTTTCCGCTTTTCCTAGCCAAGATGCTCGAGTTGAACAACAAAGTCCGAAAATTCCCGATCCGGCAGCACAATGCCATGATAACGTGCCACGGGTGTAGCGCTAATGCTGCAGCGTCCTCGATGAAGCGATGCGGCAAGTGCTTGTCGTTCTGGTACATATTGCACCAAGGTACGCTTGCTGGGATTCGCGAGAAGTGACTGCTTCTACTTCCTCGGCCACTCTAATTTCTCATCTCTAAACCTTTCGGTGCTGCGTGACACGTTGGACCTGTCACTTGTAACACTCTACGCTTTGCTAACATATTTCCTATCAAGGAGTGCCAGATGGCTGGCTTGACCACGAAAACCCACAAGGGCGATTGCAAGTTTCTCGGAGATCCCGATCTGCGAGGCTTGTTTCTCATCAAATGGGATGAAGTACAAGACTATGTTCGCTTTCCTCTCGAATTCGCCGATGAATCCTATTGAACAGAGCCGCGCCCTGCTGCCATTATATCGCCGGCTTCAGGACTGCCGCTGTTTCGAATCGACACGTCACGTTGTCCTCGAAAGGATTGGAACAACAATTACCACGCGTGGTGGGGACTTATCGAGGAGTACAAGCAAGCCGAGCCACATGACAGTGCTGAGATGGTGTATGGCGAGTCTTCATGCGCAAGCGTAGGTATCTCCACGGATCAGAAGCCTGAAGGGGCAGGAAGGGGGGCGGTCCGAGAGGCTTAGTTGGGAAAAAGCAAGGAATAAGAAAAGCGTCATCTTACCTAAAGCCTTGAAGCGATTCGCTGCTCGCTATTAAGAAGCCTTGATTGAGAACGATGCGAACTTGGTGACAGAAACCTGCAACGGTAGTGAATGTGACAACTGGCAAGTGGCAACCCATTTCGGACAAACCGCGTTGTCTGATGTCATGTCTCCAGACTAATCTATATCGCTGATTTTGAATCTCAATCTCTGTGCCGGAGTACTGATCCAAGATTCCAGATGTAATTTATTGATCTAACTGGAGAGCAAAGATAAACATCAAGTACGATGATTATGACCCTAATATGGAGGACCGTCTTCGGCTTGATGCTTTGGGGCTGAGCGTCAACGCCGCAGTGGTCAAGCTTCTCCCACTGCAGCTGTCACACGTGTAGGCACACCGATCCTCACCTGCGACATTCCAACCGGGCGCTGTGCACCGACGGAGATCCGTGATCGTACAGCGCTTGCCGGTTCAGGCAGGACAGGCACACTCGGGATATTCAGGCAGACAGCCGGGGTTGGCAGCAGGAACAGTAGGGTCTGAGGAGGACACTTGTGATTCATGTATATATATCATCGCTGGCCACCTCGAGGGCTCAGAGGGAGGAGACACGCCTCTAGAGTTCCTTGTAGAGTCACAGTCGATCATCACGTTCTGAATTGACATTCCTCAGTTCCAAGTCCCAAGTATTCGCCCTTGTCACAGCAAACGACAAACTGGTCTGATCCATGCCAATGATGGTCCGTGACACGTGTAAATAGGGAAGTCGCCTGCCAATACGAAATTTCGATACGAATCAAACGGACGTCGTTTGTAATGGGAGATGACAACAGTGAATGGGCATGGGCAACCCGGCACTATGCTTATACGTTAAAAGCATCCGTCCAGCCATGCCCAAGTTCAAAAGTCTTTTCTGACACTTCATCGGAAAGTTGAAACGTATGTTTTTCACAAAATGACCCGACGAAAATCGAAGACAACGTCGACGACGAAATGCCCAACGACAAAAAATTGGTTCGTGTGGCAGGACATTCCAGGCAAAGGTAAGGGCCTCGTCGCGACTATAAACATTCCTCGAGGCACGCGGATCCTTTCTGAGAAGGCTTTGATCACAATGCCAACTGGCAGGACGATCGAGGAGCGACGAAGGTTGATATGCCAGCAATTGGATGGCCTAAACATAGAACAACGGAATGCATTCACTTCCATGCATAACGCCCACGACTTCGACAATGTTGTAGACCAGTATCTTGGCATCTATCAGACAAATTGCCTGCCGGCTGAAGAGATCCCAGACAGAACAGCTATTTTTCTGGAAGCACGCCGCATCAACCACGATTGCGAGAACAACGCTTTGCATCACTGGAACGA
Source organism: Claviceps monticola (assembly GCA_018360055.1). Taxonomy (NCBI): domain Eukaryota; kingdom Fungi; phylum Ascomycota; class Sordariomycetes; order Hypocreales; family Clavicipitaceae; genus Claviceps; species Claviceps monticola. The sequence goes on from SRPP01000267.1 coordinate 11,280, forward strand.
CAAGTTCAAGCGACACATGGTGCATGCCATCAGGGATATTGACGCAGGCGAAGAAATCACATTGACCTACGTGTCCTTTCTTGATGGCCGGGAAACCCGACAGAAAAAACTGAAGGAATTCTTCAGCTTTACTTGCGTGTGTCGTCTCTGTTCCTTACCGAAAGATCAGAGCCAAGAACGCGACCGGAAACTTGAACAGATTAGTCGCACGGATGAACTTTTAAAAGGCAACATTATGCATCTTATGGTGTCACCGCTTACGATTCTGGGCTACCTCTACACTAAAAAACGCTGGTATAACGAGCTGGGACGAGAACACTGTGGTTACTCGGACACTCTTCAAGAGGGCTTGACTGTACTACTTGCGCAAGGAGACTTGGCAAGAGGTCGCTTCTTAGCGCAAAAGGTCGCATCTATCTACAAGATACTTCTCGGGGATGATCATCAACAAACAGAATGGCATCTGGCAATGGCGCAAGACCCTTCGCGTCACCCGCTGTATGGCTTGTCCATGAAGTGGAAGACTGCTGTCGAAGAAGTACCGCAGGGACTTGAGCCCGACGACTTTGAGGACTGGCTTTGGAGAAGACCGAAGCCAAGATACCTAGCACAACCAACGAGACCATTCAGCCAATCGAACTTCTCTGGGTTTGTTGATCTTCTATCCAAGAACAGCATTGACGCAGATGTGTCAGGTGGCTGCTCCAAGTCCAAGACGCGGCGGCATTCGTGCTTCTTGGGAGAGATTGTCGCAATGACCTGCCAAGATCCTCTAGATTTGGAGATCAAAGATATTCACAACAAGAAGACTACAATCCACTTCTACACTAAGGACCAAGGGCGCGAATTTAGAGACATGGGATTCCAGGCGGGCTATACAATCGCCGTCCTCGACGCATCACGATACGACTTCAAATTCGGACCTCCTGGTATCCGCCATGTAGATCCACGGATGATCAAGGTAATTGCGTCACGTGCTCAGCACCTACGAGCCTTTTGCCTTGGCCATTATATAAATGCGTAATTGTCTGTTTCAAATTTGCTAATGCTTGAACGCAAATCGCTCATCAATAGACATTTCCGCTGTCCCTCAACAAGATGCTCGCATTGAACGACCAAGTTCGCCGGTTCTCAGTCCGGCGGCGCAACAACACGATTACGTGTCATGGGTGTGGCACTGAGGCCCCAGCAGCGTCGATGAAATTATGCAGCATGTGCTCGTCATTCTGGTATTGCAATAAGGTACGACTGCTGGATGTACGAAAGACATCGCGTCCGCATGCTCCTGCTGCGGCCCTGACCTTGCTCTTTGCTTATGTTGTTCTGAGCCTGTAACGCTTTGCTAATACGTATTTCTGAGGAAGGAGTGCCAAAGGACTGGCTGGACTACGAAAGCTCACATGGCGGATTGCAAGTTCCTCAAGGATACCGATTTGCGGGGCTTGTTTCTCATCAAATGGGACGATGTACAGGATTGTGTTCGTTTTCCTCTCCAAGTCGCCAATGGCCCCTGTTGGGAACTCTAGTGTCAACTTTACTCATCCTGGTGTCCTCGTCTCATTAGCCTTGAGGTTTTGTGACTCGATGCGTTCGTATTCTCCCAGACAATGTTGCGTAGAAAGCATGCGGCGAGGGTATGGCGAGGGCTTCATACGAGTCGAGCCAGATGGCGCTGATGAGATGTTGTCTGGTGAGGCTTGATGCATGCATAAGTGGTACTTGGTAGTCAGCATCTTTGCTAAATAAGTAAAAGCGTGGAGAAAAAGAGATACAAAATAAAGAAACAGGTACATAATGAGGAAACTAGTGACGTCTGAATGAAGTCGCTCGCCGCTGGGAATTACAACTCCCTAGCAAAAAAAAACAAAAAACGTGCCAAGGTAATGGCTGTCATCTATGCGGCGGCCAGTCCAGAGGAACTGCGCATGGCTTCCCGAGGCAGTTCGTGACGATTCCAGCTTTGTGAACGGGATCATGAAAGTGCACGAAGACCTTCTCGGCGTTGAGCATATTCGTGAAGATATTTCGCAATTTTATCACGATTAACGATGTATGTCACGCAGCCTCTCCCTGAGTTAGTCCCGCTGGGAGAGCGATGAGAGGACGCTGATTGCCGTAGTGAATTTCTCTCCAGAACATGCGACTACGACGGGTGCGGATTGTCTTGTCTTGTGCAAATTTGACGTTAGATATTCGCTGATAGAATGCGCAGTTTCCATTGGCTGCGGACCAAGGTAATCGTACAACTAGTTACATGCACAAGTCAAGTGGTGTGCGATGTCGACCTACCCAACGCCGTCCTCCACAGATAGAAGCCTTTATCGGAATCATAAAAATGACATGCCTACGGAGTATATAGTTATAGGGGCATCTACAAGCACAGAACAGTGGCCAGTCGGCTGCGCCCACTCTTTTGTGCAACAACATCCGCTCTCCTTTTCTTGAACGTCTTCGTTAGTCGACTAGCCGCCTCATTTCCCGATGCTAGAGGAAGAATGAGCAACTCAAGAATGAGCAACTCAAGAATGAGCAACTCAAGAATGAGCAACTCAAGAATGAGCAACTCAAGAATGAGCAACTCCCTCTCTAGATAGGTAGATCGGTCGTGGAGATCCTTTCATACTGATGTATAAAATTCACACTGATGTACAAAATTCATACTGATGTATAAAAGGGGTGATCTATTAGACTATTCCGTAGAACAGAATAGAACAAGTTAACAACCATCTTCCCCCGCAACACATCTGTCATGGATAAGACCCCCGCAGGGCCGCAGCGGTGTTGCATAAAACGCATCTCACTCCCAGCTTTTCCCAGTTCAAAACTACCTTCTTCCGGTTTCCTTCGAACCTTGTCCACAGAGATCGTCAACAATGAACAACCCGGCGAGCGATTCGATGTATGCCTTGCAGGATGTCCCAGGCAAAGGCAAGGGTCTCGTTGCGACCCGACACATCCCGAAAGGCACGCGCATTCTTTGCGAGCAAGCCTTGATTGCTATACCAAATGTCGTGGATCTCGAAAAGCGGTATAGCTTGATATGCCAGCAAGTGGCCTCACTGAGCAACGAGCAACGACAAGATTTCCTATCCATGCATAACATCTACCCGTTCAACGATACTGAGGATCAGTACTTTGGCATTTTTGAGACAAATAGTCTGCCTGCTGGAGGGCTCCCAATGCCACACACAAGGGCCATTTTCCTGGAAGCGTGCCGCATCAACCACGATTGTAAAAATAACGCCATGTATGATTGGAACACCAATACTCAACGACACACGGTGCACGCCATCAAAAATATTAATGCAGGCCAAGAAATAACAGTGCCATACGTGCTATTTCTCAAGGATCGTGAAAATCGGCAGAGAATTCTCAAAAGCCACTATCACTTTACATGTTGGTGCAGCCTGTGCTCTCTGCCGGAGGAGAAAAACGAGGAACGCGACCGGAAAATCGCCCAAATTGTCCGGTTGCAAGAACTACACTTGCCGACGTACGCGACGTATCCGCTCCAGGCTCTAGGCTACACAGATGCTCAAACAAGTCTTTATAGCGAGCTTTTACAAGGAGACATTGGTTTACCGATTTCCTACCAATATGCCGTGAGGATCGCTGTCTCGCAAGGTGACTTGGCAAGGGCACGCATCTTTGCGCAAAGAGCCGTCCGCAACTTCGTCACAATACTAGGCAGTGATAGCACCGAGACAATCGAATACGCTGATATGGCAAATAATCCTGCAAAGCACTCAAACGTGCGAGGCATGTCCATGGAATGGAAGACGTCTGTCGACGAAATACCACAGGGACTTGCGCCCGAGGAATTCGAAAACTGGCTTTGGAGAAGAGAGCCGCCCATTACCCCAACGCAGCACATGAGTCCACCAAGTCAATCACTCTTCTCAGGATTTGTTGACCTTGTGTACAAAAACGGCATTGACGCAGCTGACTGTTCCCAATCGCGCCATTCCTGCTTCTTGGCCGAGATCGTTGAAACCCTAGTTCCTCATCCTTTAGACCTAAAGGTCAGAGACATCCACGGCAATACGGTTGAACTACATTTCTACACCAAAGGTGAAGGAACTGAGCTGGAACCTAGCCAGTATCAGAAGGGGCACACAGTCGCCGTACTCAATGCATCACAATATGTGTTCGAATTCGGGCCTCACGGCATCCGCCATGAAGAATTTCGGAGACAATCAAGGTGAATACGATTGCAGAACTTACATGATGGCTTGCTCTGCATCAACCTGCCCACCTTTTCGCGAAAATTTTGTTCTGGCTCTTGCTAATCGAGTGTTGTTATCAAACCATCTGTTGGAAGATTTTCCCAGTTTCCCTGGCCAAAATTCTGGCACTGAACAATCAGGTCCAGAAATTCTCAATCCGGCAGCAGAATGGTATGAGAATATGCCACGGGTGTGGCAACAATGCCGTAGCATCCTCGATGAAACGATGCGGCAAGTGCTTGTTGTTTTGGTATTGCAATAGAGTACGTCACTGCATTTTGCCCCTCTTGCTATTTTGATCCTGCTACTAGTACTACCTACGTAGTTAGTATCGCTTTGGATCTGTGACTTATTTGCGCTTCGCTAACAAGAGTCTCTTGCCATATCAAGGAGTGCCAGACAGCTGGCTGGAACACGAAAGCCCACAAAGCCGATTGTAAATTTCTGAGGGATCATGATCTGCGAGGCTTGTTTCTCATCAAATGGGATGAAGTACAAGGCGTTGTTCGCTTCCCTCTCAAGGTCGCCGATGAATCTAATTGAGCAGAGCCGTGCCCTGCTGCCATCATATCGCTAGCCTCATGACTGCCGCTGTTTCGAATCGACATGTCACGTTGTCTTGGAAAAGGATTGGAACGACAGGTACAGTACTACGCGTGGTGAGGACCTGTCAAGGAGTGCAAGCAAGCCCCGCCAGATCATAGATGAAGAGGAGTATGAGTCAATGAGTCATGACCCCGTTAAGATATTGTCCAATGAGGTTTTATGCGCAACCCTGTGTATCTCAATGAATTAGATTGAAAAAGGAGCGCGGAGAAACAGAACTGCATAAAAAGTAGATCCAAAATTACGAAACAGCAACGAACTTGGAAGAAGAAGAGGCATATCAGGCCTAAGACGGTTCGCTGCCAACACTAAAATGCTGCCATTGGCGACAACGCGATTGAAATGACAGGAAACTACACCACCCGGCGTGCGCCGTGAATCGGCCGACCCATTTCAGACAGATGATAGATCGCGTTGTCTTGTGACGGGTTGTGTACCGAGTCCCCCCCACACAGACTTACATCCATGCATCTCGATATCTTTCTGTAACTGATCCAAATACGATGTGCTGACCTGACTGAGGAGTAAAGACAACATCAAACGATAATTATGAGCCCAACACGGAGCGTTTCTGCGGCTTGATGCTTTGCTTTAGCCTTTGGTGCTGAGCGTCAACTCCGCATAAGCCGCTCCGAGTCCCAGGCTGTCCCAGCTACGAGCCTATTCCATCGCCTGCATCATCAACATGGTATTGCATCAAGGTACGACTGTCGGATCGTTGATGTAGAAGGCCGGCCACCGGATCCGTCTCCTCCTGTTTTGAACCGCGGACTTTTTCCTTGTTTCAAGCCTGTAGTTAACACTTTGCTAACTAGTAACATGTGTTCCTGTCCAAGAAGTGCCGAGATAGCTGGCTGGACCACGAAAGCCCACAAAAACGATTGCGAGTTTCTGAGAGACCCCGATCTTTGAGGCTTATTCCTCATCGAATGGGACGAAGCACAGGACTTTGTTTGCTTTTCCCTTTCAAGGCTCGGACTCGGAGTAACAGTCCACTGTCCACTCGGTTCACAAAGCCTTTCGGGAAGCCCTCTCACCTCCCTTGCCAAGCCGTCTCGGTCCTCTCGGACAGTCCCGACTCCCCGCGCCCATTACTCAATGTGGTCTGTGGCGCTCTTTGCACTCCGCGTGCCATCGTTTTCCTTTTCCTTTTGTCCATTCTCGTTCTCCGTTTTTTTTTTTTGTTTCCTGGTGCGTTGTTGTTGGGGAGGAGTTGAATACTCGTCGATTGATCCTATTCAGTATGGACGGTGCCTTGTTACCGTCATCTCACTGGGCTGTCGTTGTTGCGAGTAGATTCGTCACCCTATACTTGAATATCATCAGACAGTGTCTGTCGAGTCTTGCTGCGGAATTGACTAACCAAGTTACAGAAGAACAAGCGATGGAACGGACGTCGGAAACAGTAATGACGCTGCGAATGACGTGGCAGAATCCGCCTGATAGACGGGTCATTGGTCAATCCATGTCGACAAGAAAACCCTAAGCTTGTTACATATACTCAGCAGCTTGCCTCGCCATTTGAATCGCGTACATACCTCTGTGTCGGCCGCCAGCTCAGTCATGCTCATGACACTGGACAGTCTCATGGGAGGAGGCTGAACGTCACACCTCTACGTCCCTACGACTCGACTATGCTGGGGTGCTGATGCAGAGTAATGGCTTAAGACAACGGTTTTAGGAATCCAATGCGAAGGGCCGGAGGCTCTCCATCTGCTTATTGTTCCTGGGCTCAAGTGTCCAAACCTTAGAGCTAGTGGTCGAGCCCGCATTTCGCACAACGGTCGCGGAAGCTCACATCCTGGCCGTTTGTAAATCGCAGCTTGCCCTGCCCTGTTCAAAGACACCTCAAACAAGCAGATCAAGCCTGGCTAACAGACCAATCATGTCACAGATCATGAACAGTATTCCGCAATGAGCAAGCGATTCTTCGATTGAGTTGCAGAGTTGGTTCGAGGCCGTTCGGTTCTTCTCATGGCTTCCTTTTGGAATTTTGCTCTAGTGGAGATTGGTATACCACTTAACCAAAGCTCTCGAATAGGTGCACATGATGTTGTGCCGTGGCAAAATGTTTTGAAACTGTCTGCTGGTTCCGACATTCTTGCAGACTGTAGTTCGGCGAGCACGTGATGTGTACATATGTACCTAGCGCGGTTGCAATGACGCCTCTGTCGCGACTCGCACGTGCTACATAACTAGGTCCACGTGGCCCACTTTGTGTCAACCTCTTATCTCTTATGTAACTAACTAGTACTACGGAGTATGTAGTTATGTTCTTGTTTTCGCGCGCGCATCGACGGCATCTCGTTGGGGCTTCGCAGTGGGCGGCGATGTGGCGGCAAAGACTGCCCACAAAGGAGACTTCTGACTGTTTGCTGAGCACTCTGCCCCACGAAGAGGCGACAGGTGTCTCACACCTCCGCTCACGCGGGATCAATTAAAGTTCTTCCTCTCATGACCCATGGAGCAAGAACGGAACGGCAGAGCTCGTAACGGCTAAATCATTACATATCATGGCTGCCACCGGTGTCTTGGCCTGTTCAGAAAAAGAGGCCGCCCTGCTTCTCGGCACTCGCTTGTCCGTGAAGCCCCGAGAACCCATGACATCTCACGATCTCCCGGGAAGGTTTTGAATGCGACCTCGTCCTCGCGGCCCTCTGACGCCGTCTGGCTAGGCCCTGATCGTGAAACCGGCCATGCATCTGACTGAAGATAGCTTCTGTAGAGGCTCGGCGTAGCATGCATGATCTAGGAATGATTCGGACGAAACAAAAACACCTATGTATTCGATTTCCAGAGATATTTGCTTTAACGAATTCCGACAACAGGGCGTGGGCGTGAGCCTGCCAGCATCTCCCGGCAGGCTCACATGCGGTTCACGTCTCTCAATCAAGTTCTTCCTTAATTCAATACCTTTCCGCATCGGTGTTAGCACAGTGAACAAATACGACTCATTTTCTCTCTCATGGAACGAAAGAACGAACAACTGAGTGGATCAGTGCGAACAAGGACATGGCCAGTGGGGTGCCATGCATCATGGCATTGCACAGGGCAGACAAGTTGGCGAGTGATGATATCACGAGAGCGCGCGTCTAAATCATTGTGCATATGAGTATGCATGTGTGTGTTCGGTCCCGCCTTCTCTCTGTACATGATGTTCGCTACAGCTGAACGGAAGGACAGACCTCGCATCCATGTTCCATCATTACGCAGACATCGCGGCATTCTCATCAACAACATCTTGATTTAAATAAAGGGGCGATTCAGACTTCAGAAATTCCTTACGGCTTCACAAATCCATGTGCTGGATACAGAGTATTTGAAACAATACGCGGGGAGCGGCAACAATGGACATGTCGACTAAGAATGGTCTGTACGCCCTGCAGGATGTTCCAGACAGAGGCAAAGGTCTTATTGCGACCACAAACATCCCCAAAGGCACGCGGATTCTTGCCGAGAAGCCTTTGATGGTAATACCGGCCCGCAAACCCGTGAGCTATTTTTCGATATCGCAGCAATTGGAGGCCCTAAGCGAAGAGCAACGAGATGCTTTCCTATCCATGAAAAACGTCCACCCGTCTGCTGGAGATAATTGTATTGGCATTTTTCGCACAAACTTTCTATGTCTTACAAAGTCTGGGGACTTGGCCATTTTTCAAGAAGCATGTCGCATGAACCACGACTGCGAGAGCAACACTTTTCATTACTGGAACGACAACATCAAACGACACACGGTGCATGCCACAAGAGACATTCAGTCAGGCGAAGAAATCACAATCTCATACGTCTCATCTATGATGAAGTATTATGCCCGACGGGAAACACTCCGACAATCATTCAAATTTACCTGCTGGTGTCGCCTCTGCTCTTTGCCAGACAAGCAATCCCAAAAACGCGACCGAGTGATTGAAAAGATTCTCCACTTTGCCAAACTCGAGACATCATCGCAATCTGTATCCCCAGTTGAGGCGCTGAGCTACCTTCGCTCTCAGGTATGCCTCTATAACGAGCTAGGGCTAGAGGACTATGATTTCGCCCGGGTGCATGGACATGCCGCTTCGTTATTCATCAAGCATGGCGACTTGGCAAGAGGGCGCTTATTTTCCCAAATGGCCGCATCCATGTTCGACACTCTCCTTGGAAATGATAGCATAGAAGTCATTCACTACGCATGTCTGGCACGGAACCCTGCGAGTGATCCGCAATATGGCTTCTCCATGATGTGGCATACATCAGTTGGCGAAGTACCGCACGGCCTTACGTCCGATGACTTTGAAGACTGGCTTTGGAAAACAAAGGAGCCAGAAGTTCTTGAACGGCCGATGAGTCCGCCAAATCAATTGTGGTTCTCTGGGTTTGCTGACCTCCCACACAGAGACGACATCTACGCAGGTGGCCCCATAAAGATACCCCATTCGTGCTTCTTGGGCGAGATCGTCGCCGTGGATTTTTGTCATCGTCTAGAGTTCGAGATCAGAGACATCTACGACAAGACGATACCACTGCGCTTTTACACCAATGGTGAAGGAGCCGAATTGCCACCCGAAGAATACTCGAGGGGAGATACGGTAGCCGTTCTCGACGCATCACGATATGAATTCGAAGACGGGGTTTCAGGGATTCGTCATGAGGAACCATGGATGATCAAGGTAAAGGGCGACTGCGGTATCCAAACCTTTTGATACAAGCTTTGCTAATTCTTACATCAAAATCGCCCTGGTCACAGGTTTTCCCGCTTTGTCTGGATGCGGCTCTCGCGTTGAATGATCGGGTCCACGAATTCTCATTCCGCCAACAGAACAAGACGAGAAAGTGTCACGGTTGTGGCAGAACTTCCGCAGAAGCCTCAATGAAACGATGCGACAAGTGCTTGCTGTTCTGGTATTGCAACTCGGTAAGCCTCCTAGAAAATAGGGAAGAATCACCGCACTCTGCTCCTCCTGGTTTCTAGATTTTCACCGTGTTTCAATAGCGGAAATTTCACTTGACTAATGTGTTTGTCTGTCCAGGAGTGCCAGGATGTTGGCCGAAACACGGATACGAAGGCCCACGAAGAGGATTGCAAGTTTCTTCAGGACCCCGATCTTCGGGGGCTGTTCCTCGTCAAATGGAAGGACGTACAGAACCATATTCATTTCCCCCTCAAGATCATTGATGCTTCTTGATGATTTTTGTCGGGCCTACCGCCAGTGATTATGTGTCGCAATGACATGTGTACAGTGTGTGGGGGGGGTCTTGCAAGTCGTCATGCGTCAGTGTGAGAAACTTGCACGAATAGGGAAACAATGATGAAAATCATCGGTAAAAAGAAGAGAATAAGAAAAAGGACAATTCGCTTCGGCGATTCATATCTGTACTTAGACAGTGTAGATTATCCAATTTCAAGACAGACTCACAGCTCACAGGCGTGTTATTATCGACAAAGGAGAACAAATTGGCAGAATACGGAAAGACCAGAATGAATCAAAATGTGTACAGATGTCGAGACTGATGAATTAAACGTGACTTCCCCATACATCTTGAGTACGAGGTCTGTGGCGCGCTGGGCCAGAAAGACACACTGAATTGGCCTGCATCATCAATGATCATGCCTGAAAATGCGATACTGAAGGCTTGTTACTGAAACATTGACATAAGAAACTCAGGCCCAAGTACTTCAAACAGTTGGAGCCTCGCCTTTTGCGTGTGCAGCCTAGCCGTGACTTCGAGCAAACGGACAAAGACTTTGTTTGCCATGGGAGATATGAATAGTGATTGGAACAGGCACCGATTCATTATTCGGTGCGTTTACATAAAAAGACTCTAGCTGAAGAAGCTCATCTGGGAATCATCTTCTGTTTTCGTGGGAACCACGTGCAACTGGAGAAAACATTCGAAGGAAAACCGACAGGGTATGTACCTTGACGATGAAAAGCTCGACAAAAAAAACCATTTACGCCTTGATTGAAGGTTGTTCCAGGCAAAGACAAGGGTCTCGTTTTGACTAGAAAAATTTCTCAAGGCACGCGGCTTCTTTCCGAGCAGGCTTTGTTTACGTTTCTATACGTTACGAGTATCGAAGAGCAAAAAAGATTGACATGTCAAGCAAGTGGAAGCCTTGAGTAACGGCCAAATAGATGCCTTTCTTTCCATGCACAACGTCCGCCCGCCCGCCTAATACTACTACGGAGCGATATTTTGGCATTTTCAATACAAATTGTCTGCCTGCTGAAGATGTCCCACAGTCCCAGAGACATCGACCATTTTCCTAGAAGCATGCCGCATCAACCACGACCGTGATCATAACGCTGTGCATCGATGGAACGACAATATTAAACGACACACGGTGCACGCCATAAGAGATATTCCCAAGGGTAAAGAAATCACGATATCATACATTCCATATCTCCGGAACCGGGAATGGCGGCAGGGAACACTGAAGAATTCTTTCGACTTTACATGCTCGTGCCGTATGTGCTCTTTCCCGGCCGATGAGAGCGAAGAACGCGACCGAAAATTGGAACAGGTTTCCCTTCCCGCTTGTATCAGCTCTGCGTTGCGCAGCCTACCACGTCCCTGCTCATTATACTGGCCTATATTCATGCTCAAAAACGTCACTGGATTGAACTAGGGCGAGAGGAGTATGGCTTCGTGGAGGCCCATGAGGAGGCCGCGCTTCTCGCCGTTGCGCATGGCGACTAGGCGAGAGGCCGCGTCTTTGGGCAAAAGGCGGCATCAATATGGACGACTGTGTTTGGCAGCGACAGCCCTCGAGAGATCAAGTGGGCGGCTATAACATAGGACCCTTCGCTTCATGAAGTCTATGGCTTCTCAATGACCTGGAAAACGGCTGTGGGGGAAGCACTGGAAGAACTTGGGCCCGACGACTTTGAAGATTTGGCTTTGGAGAATGAATAAGCCAAAAGGCCAAATACATCTGACTGGTTCACCGAGCCAAGCGTACTTCACTGGGTTTGTTGAACTCCTATACACGAGAGGCATTGGCACAGGCGACACGTCCACGATACGCGATTGGTGCTTTCTGGGCGAGATTGTGAAAACTTTTTTTTCGGCCATCTCAAGTTTGAGATCAAGCATATCCATAGGAAGAGTCGAAGACCATTCCACTGCACTTCTATACCCCCGGTCAAGGGCGTGAATTGATGCCTAGCCAATATCAGACGGGGTGTACAATTGCCGTTTTCGACGCATTGCAGTATGTGTTCAGATACGGACCTCCTGGTATCCGTAATGAGGCTCCACGGATGATAAGTACGTTGCTACTGCAATAATTCGACCTCATGGCAACGACTTGACTGATACGGAAGCTTCTGATTCACGTTTTTGCTGATACTTGAACCTCAAATCGCCCATTGACAGATCTTCCCGCTCTCCCTAGCCAGGATGTTGAAGTTAAGCAATGAGTTTCGCCAATTCTCGATACCGCAGCGCAACAATACGGTAACTTGTCATGGGTGTGGTGACATTGCCAATTTGCCGCGGTAGCCGCGATGAAACGCTGCGGCATGTGCTCCTCATTCTGGTATTGCAATAAAGATATGCTGTCAGCTGAATAAATTACCCACATAATCCCCCATCCAGCCCCCCTCCGACTTTCCTGATCTCCGATATTGTTTTGAGCCGGAATGCTTTGCTAATATGGGATTCTGTCAAAGAGTGCCAGAAAGGTGGCTGGACCAAAAAAGTCCCATAAGGTCGATCGCAAGGCTCTTAGAAACCCCGATCTTCGGCTTTTGTTCCTCATCTACGCGGCGGATGTCTATGACCGTGTTCGTGTTCCTGTCGAAGTCGCCGCTGGCACCTATCAAGCACGACCTGAGCCTATCGATCCCTATCCCTCGCGTGATGTAAGACTGGCATTTTTTGTGGTTTTATTTGTCGCGTGGTGGTTCAATGGATGGTAGTTCATTGTGTGCACCATGGCGAGGACGTGGCACGGAGCGCACATGATTCGAGCCAGATGGTATTATGGAGACAGTTTCCAACAAGTTCTGGCGCGCAAATGTAGGCAGATATTCTTCACAGATAGAATGAAGCATGGTCAAGAGACATCAATAGAACAAAGCGAAAAGGAGCAGCGAATAGGAACGAGGACAAGATTGACCCCTCGCCTCGGCCGTCGCCGCAGACATGACGCAAACCGCTATGTACCGACATCGGGCGAATATGTCCACTTTCACAGGCAATAACTTACTTGTTCACTGTATTGAGACCATTCGGCGTTCTAGATACTTGCAATGAAGTAAAAGCTCAAAGATGTAAAGAATCATGACGTGGCGTCCCCTTCCAGGTGGCGTTGGCGAAGCATGCTTTTGATGATTTACAGTTTGTGGGCACTTTTGGATCCCTTGGTACAGACGGACGTCGTCTGACAGTGGATTGTTATATCGGGGCTCTACTTTACGATTATGTAGATACATGCATAGGTACCTACTGCCTCATCATGTAACATAAGCCTCGTTTTGCTCCGCAGACTCAATAACCATGCATCATCAATGGTTCACCTATCTCACACCGCGAACATGTACACGTTGTGCCATTATCCAGGCGAAGGCCTTGGCCTCGCTTCTACCAGACACATACCTAAAGGCACGATGATTATTTTGGAGCCGCTCCTGATTTCGGTTCCAAAACGCATGTACTCTCAGGAGGAAAGACACAAATTGATCATGCAGCAATTGGAAGCCATGACTGATGATCAACGAGACGCCCTCCAACCTATCAACCTCACCCAATGGTTGGACAACCACCAAAAGCACTTCCTGCCTATGTATTAGTTAATGAGTTACCAGAATTGGATGCCATTTTCGGAGAAGCCAGCCGCATCAACCACAACTGCGATAACAATGCTCAGCATTACTGAACTGACGACATCATACGACTCACTGTACATGCCTTGAGAGTCATTCACCCAGGCGAAGAAATCACCACTTCATACGGTTCCTTTCTAAACAGCCAGAACGTGCGTCGGGCTATGTTTGAAGCAATGTTCAGCTTCCAATTCTCATGTCGCCTCTGCTCTTTGCCGGACAACCAAATGTAAGAACCCGACCGGAAAGTCGCACAATTTACCCATACGCAGCGATCTCTCAAAGGGTCCGACGAACATCCTGCTTTCATAAAACTGGGTCTCTTTCGTGTTCAGACACGTGTCTATAGAGAGCTGGGCCGAAAGGATATTCGCCTCGCGCAGGTCTATGAAGAGGCTGCATCTATCACGATCACGCATGGCGTCTTGGCAAAAGGCCGCGTCTTTGCGCAAAAGGCCGCATCCATTTGGACGACAGTCACTGGCAGTGATAGCCCACAAGCTATCAAGTACGCAGATCTCGCACAGCAATCTTCGCGTCATGAGCGATACCGCTTCTCCATGGTGTGGGAGGAGGCCGTGGGCGAAACACCGCAGGGACTTGGGCCCGATGACTTTGAACATTGGCTATGGAATAATGAAACACCAAAAGGCCTAGCAAGGCCGACGAGTCTATCAAGCCAATCGAATTTCTCTGGGTTTGCCGACCTTTGAAGCAATAACGCCGTTGGCACAAGCGGCTCCTCCAAGAAACGTCATTGGTGCTTCTTGGGCGAGATTGTAGAAGCCTTTTTCATCCTCTACTTTTGGACACCAAGGACATTCACGGGGAGAAGGTTGAACTGCACTTTTACACTAAAGATAAAGGATTAGATTTCATGTCCAACCACAGTCAGAAGAGACACACGATAGTCCTCGATGCAAGCAAATGCAAGTTCAAATTCGGACCTCCTGGCATCCGTCTCGAGGATCCGCGTAAGATCCAGGTAAATGAGGTTGCAGCATCCCGGACATCCCGCGTAGTCTTTAAGGTCCAGACGCGAGCTCTTGTTTAAGATCTTGCCAATTTTTCAAATACTAAACGCACGTTGACAGATTCTCACTCTCCCTAGCCAGGACGCTCGCCTTGAACGATCTGGTCCGCCGTTTATCAACTCGGCAGCACAGCAATACGAGGACATGACATGGTTGTGGCAAAGATGCACCAGCGTCCTAGATGAAGCGATGCAGCATGTGCCTATAGTTCTGGTATTGCAACAAGGTACCCTTGCCGGGATGTAGCAAAAGTCATCGACGATCGTAAAATGCTGTGGTGTTGGCCTGTGACGCTTCGCGCTTTGCTAACTTGTGTTTCTGCAAGGAGTGCCAGGCAGCAGGCTGGACCAAGAAAGGTCATAAGATTGATTTCGGGTATCTCAGGCATTCTGATCTGCGAGGCTTGTTCTTCATCAACTGGGACCAAGTCCAGGACTCTGTTCGTTTTGCTCTACAGGTCGCCGATGACTCTTGCTGAGTGGGTTACGAGCCCTGTTTTTACCATCATCTCATCTTCGTCGCCTTCTTGAAAATAGATACATTGGCGTTTTCCCTAATAAGTGATACTGCAGAAACGTTAGTAAGGGATAAGGAGGGCGTTTTGTGCAGGGTGGAGCGTTGCTCGATAATTCTACTCGGTGGTCGATGACGATGCTGTGACGTCCCAAAACCAGCACACCGACTTGCTAATACTACGGAGTACAGAGCGAGAAAAATGAGGAGCAAGACGTAAGTATAAAAGAGACGAAGCGGATGAGAGAAAAATAAAAGTCAAGCAAACAATGTGACGAAGAAAAGTACGTACCTATTGACAAACAAGTGAACAAACGTGCACGTGTAACCACCCGTTTGTGTCACATTAAGAGACCCCCCACAGCAGCACTGCATCAAAAGAATCTCGCTTTCCATGAAATTCCAGTTTCAAACCCTCTTCACGCTTCATAAGCGTGCTGATTGAACCATTATCGGAACAGCATCGCAGTCTCGCAGAGAGCGTCAACAATGCGGAACCAGGCAAACAGAACTCTATACGCCTTACAGGATGTTCCAGGAAAGGGAAAAGGTCTCGTCGCGACCAAAGACATCCCTAAAGGCACGCAGATTACTTCAGAGCTGGCTTTGTTCACAATTTCGGGCTACAAGACTTTGAGTCACGGGTGTCAAGGATCAGGGGAGATTGATAAGCCAACAACTGGACGCCCTGAGCAGTGACCAAAGGAATGCCTTCATGTCACTGCACAACGCTCACCCATTTGACAATGCTGCAGACCAGTATTACGGCATTTTTAGTAAAAATTGCCTGCCTCTTGATGAAATCCAGCCGATTATTCCTAGAAGCATGCCGCGCCAACCACAACTGCGAAAACAACGTTGTATATGGCTAGAAGAATATCATCAAGCGAATGAAGCTACATGCCATGAGAGACATTCGTTCAGGCGAAGAAATCACGACATCCTATGCCTCGCGCCTGAAAAGTCGGAAGAATCGGCAGGAAACACTCAACAGATCGTTCGGCTTCACCTGCGTGTGCCGGATCTGCACGTTGCCGAAGTTGGAAAGTCAGGAACGTGATGCCATGGTTAAGCAGGCTATCTAACGCTTGGGAACAAATGGGGATGGGAATTTGTTCGAAATTACCGACCGACGCGCTGAGGTGCTTCCGAGCTTCACTGATGTTTCACAATAGCGAGCATGGGCGAGAGGACTCTTTCTTTGCGCAAGAACACACGAATATAGCGACCTCCTTCATCCTGCATGGCGACCTTGCAAGGACGCGCTTCTTCGCGGAAAAGGCCGCGGCCGTCTACATGACCGTTTTTGGTAACGACAACCAAGACACTGCCTACTACACAGCCATAGCGCGTGACCCTAGGCGTGATCGGAATTATGGCTTCTCCATGAAATGGAAAATGACTGTGGACGAAGCACCGCAAGGACTTGGACCAATTGACTTTGAAAAATGGCTTTGGCAAAGACAGATTCCAGATGGTCTAGCTGGATTTCTTGTCCTACCACTCAAGAGTAGCATCATCGAAGGTGGCTCGTCGAAACAGCGCGATTGGTGCTTTCTGGGCCAGATTGGGGATATGTATTGAATTTCTTGATCACCTAGTGTTTTCGATGAGGGACATGCACGGCCGCATGTGCTCCCGAGTCTCTCTTAGTCCTTGAGGGCGTGCGATGATGTACCTACATGGACCTCAAGTGTCCTTCCCTCTGTAGACCGTGGCTGCCGTGGACACCGGCTACCTGCCTGAATATGCCGAAAGTGTCGGCGAATGCTGCGCTAAAATGTCTCGGAGTGGCAAGTGTGACGGCAAACGCTAGGTGAGATGCATTAAGCGTTGCACTGTCCCATCGAGATGTCGTGTAACAACGGCAGACCGCCGCAAGCGCCAACCGAAACGAAAAAAAAAAATGCGACTCGTTGGAAATTGTGTTCCTGTCAGATATCAGAAGTGTTGAGAAGCGCTAGGAGGTAAACCAGATTACCAAGCATAAATGAGGTTCCACGAACTATCTCGTACATAAGGTGAGGCCAATGGACAAAAGCTTGCAATTGGCAACAGAGGAGAACAACACCATAGGTCTTCACATTTCCATCAGATTTCATAGGATCACGTGGCTAATTTGGCAATTCCATGTTATCGCACATTCAGGGCAATGCAAAGCACAATCTACTGACCAGCTTCTCTGTGCAACATCGAACGCGTTCACGTTTAATTTTCTCGCTTCAGTAAAAGTTCAAGTTGGAAGATCTCTTCTTTCTCCTCAGGGAATATATGTTATTGAGAAAATGGCCGAGAGAGAATCGCAGGGGACCTCGGCAATCATCAGCGCGGCGGAAACTTCTATGTACGCCTTGCAAGATATTTCAGGCAAAGGCAAGGGTCTCGTTGCAACCAGACACATTCCTCGAGGCACGCGAATCCTTGCCGAGAAGGCCTTGCTTTCAGTTCCGAAATGCATGTATTCTGGAAAGCGAGATGACTTGATTCGACAGCAAGTGAAAGCCTTGACCAATGACCAACGAGATGCCTTTCTTTCCATGCGCAACATCCACCCGTTCGAGAATTTACTAGCGCAGTGCCTCGGCATCATTCAAACAAATGCCCTGCCAGCTCAAGAATACCCAGACACACAAGCCATTTTCCTCGAGGCATGCCGCATTAACCACGATTGCCAAAACAACGCTATTCATCAATGGAACGCCAACATCGAACAAGGGACGCTTCATGCCATGCGAGACATTCAACCAGGCGAGGAAATTACCATTTCATACGTCTTCTCTCTAAAGAGTCGTGAGACCCGCCAGAAGCAACTCAAAGATTCCTTCGATTTTACATGCTCGTGTCGCCTCTGCTCCTTGCCGGAAGACGAGAGCGAAGAGCGCGACCGGAAACTCGAACAGATCGTTTCCTTGGATCAACTCACCGCGCTGCAGTTCACAACACCCCCTCTCCAGACGTTGGCTTACTTTTATACTCAAACACGTCTCTATAGTGAGCTGGGACGAGAGGATATTGGCTTCGCGCAAGCCCTTGAAGAGGCTGCGTATCTTGTCATTGCACATGGCGACTTGGCCAGAGGTCGCGTCTTTTCGGAAAGGGCCCATTCTATCTGGACGACTATTTGGGGCAGTGATAGCCCTCGAGCTATCTTGTGGGAAACTCGGGCACGGGACCTTTCGCTACATGAGCGATTTGGCTACTCTATGAGCTGGAAGACAGCTGTAGACGAAGTACCACAGGAGCTTGGGCCTCATGACTTCAAGAATTGGCTTTGGAAGAGAGAGCAGCCAACAGAATTAGCACAACCGGCGAATCTATCAAGTCAATCGTACTTCTCTGGGGTTGCTGACCTTCCATGCAACACCGGTGCTGATAAGACTACCGATGGCGCCTCCAAGAAACGTCATTGGTGCCTCTTGGGCGAGATTGTGGAAGGCGTCTTTCTCCATCCTCTCGAGTTTGAGATCAAGGACATGCAGGGCCACAAGATTTCATTGCACTTCTACACCAACGACAGAGGAAGTGAGCTAACGGCCGACCAAGTCAAAAGGGGGTACACAGTCGCCGTTCTCGACGCATCAAAATACGTCTTCAAATTGGGACCTCCTGGCATCCGTCATGAGGATCCGCGGATGATCAAGGTAAGTTCTGGCTGCAAGTCTGCAAGCTTTTGTTCCAAATAATAAACTTTGCTAATACGAGAGTCCAAATCTCTCGTTGACAAGATTTTCCCGCTTTCCCTGGCCGAGATGCTCGCTTTAGAAATTCAGGTTCGCCAGTTCTCCATCCCGCAGCACAATGGCTTCAGACCGTGTCACGGGTGTGGCGCCAATGCCGCACCAGCCTCGATGAAACGGTGCGGCAAGTGCTTCTCATTCTGGTATTGCAACAAGGTACGCCTGATCGGATGTAGAGAAAGCCACCAAATCGGGCCCCATATCCTGCTCTTGTATTGACTTTGTGACGCTCTGCGCTTCGCTAACTTATATTTCTGTAAAGGAATGTCAGATGGCTGGTTGGACCACGAAAGCCCACAAGGACGATTGCAAGTTTCTCAAGGATCCTGATCTGCGGGGGTTATTCTTGATCAACTGGGGCGAAATACAGGGCTCTGTTCAATTTCCCCTTCAGGCTGTGAATGACTGCTCCTAAGTTTGCCACGAGCCCTATCGCCACCATGTCATTATCATAGCACTTTCTCCAATTGAGTGCGTAGATTTCCTCTCTGAAGGCTGTCTAGTCTAGTGGGTTTGTGGCGGGGGTCTGAAGAGCGGTCTAACAAGTCGACTGTCGAGTCTGATGATAGAATTCTGGGGGCGTCTGACGAGAAAGATGATCATGCGCAATCATGCCTTGATAGATTTCATAGACAAGAAGGCAAAGTGGCCGGAGCCTGGCCCACTGCTGGGTTAGAAAAAACATATCGATAAGTGAAAAGGAAGGTAGAATGAAAGAAGAAGAAGGCCGCCATCTGCAGGTGATTTATTATTCGATGATGCTGCTTGCTGATCGAAGACGATGCGAAGACGTCCCAAAATCAAGCAACCCGACTGGCTAATACTCTGAGGCGGGAGACCGAGAAACAAGAAAGGAGCAAGACGATTGGAAACATTTGAACATATATGAAAGCGAAACTGACAGATGAGAAGAATAACATACTTATCGACAAAACGTTGATCAAAGTCCAAATGGCAGGAGCATATGCATGTGCATGTCATATGACCGCCTCGTTTGTGCTACATGGCGAACTGGCGGCAGCTGCGCGGGTCCTGCAAACCCCTCACAGCATCTATTTGCATGAGATGCATCTCACCTCCAATACAATCACAGTACAAAACTCTCTCTTCTACTTTCACAAGAGTCATTTGCCGATTGACACCATTCCAAACACCAACATGCACAGCACGGTGGACAAATCTCTGTACGTCTTGCAGGATATCCCAGGCAAAGGCAAAGGTCTCGTTGCGATCAGAAATATCCCCAAAGGAACACGTATTATTTCAGAGCAGGCTTTGTTCACAATTCTAGACTATGAGAACTTGAGTATCGAGGAAAAAAAGAGATTGGTATGCCAGCGATTCGACGCCTTGAGCAGCGACGAAAAGGATATCTTCATGTCCCTGCGCAACACTCGCCCATTTGATGATTCTCGAGAGCAGCGTTTCGGCATTTTTTTTACAAGCAGGCAGCATCTTGGTGAAGAATCAGACAGCGCGGGTATTTTTCCAGAAACATCTCGCATCAACCACGACTGTGGAAGCAACGCTTACAATGTATGGAATGAGAATATCAATCGACAGACGACACATGCCATCAGGGACATCCGTTCAGGAGAAGAAATTACGATAAACTATGTCTCGGGCCTGATCAAGCAGAAGGCTCGGCAGAAAAGTATCCAAGAGTCGTTCGGATTCACCTGCTCATGTCACATCTGTTCTTTGCCAGAGGCGCAAAGTCAGCAACGCGATCAGATTATAGAGATTGTTATTGGTATGGACGAAAGAGCGGGAGCGTTGCGTTGGAAATCACCGCTCGAGGCGCTGAGGTGCTGTCGTGCCTCCCTAGCGTTCCATAATAGCGAGAAAGGACGAGAGGATGGGGATTTTACGGTGGCGTATGGAAATGCGGCGAAATTGTTCATCTTGTATGGTGACTTGGCAAGAGCGCGCTACATTTTGGAAAAGGCCGCAGCCGTCGCCAGGACCATTTTTGGCAATGACAATGAAGAGACTATCTACTTTACAGCCATGGCTCTCGACCCTTCGCGTCATTCCGACTATGGCGTATCCATGAAATGGAAGACGGCTGTGGACGAACAGCCGCAACGACTTGGGCCAGTTGACCTTGAAAATTGGCTTTGGGAAAAACAATCTCCAGTTGGTATAGCAGGGTTTGCTGTTCTCCCTTTCAGATTCGACATTCTCACAGGTGGCTCGCCCAAAAAACGCCACTGGTGCTTCTTGGGCCAGATTTTGGGTATTGAACACTTTTTCGAACATCTGGAGTTTTCGATAAGGGACATGTACGGCGAGGAGAGACCCTTGCATTTCCGCACCGAAGGAGGCCGTGAATTTACAACCAGCCCATATCAGAAAGGATACACAGTCGCCGTCATCGACGCAGTACAATACCAATACAAGTTCAGAGATTCCGGTTTCCAGTATCCTATCCGCCTTGAGGATCCGCGGATGATCAAGGTAAATGACGACTTGACTACAGCTGTGCAACATCACTATTGGCAGTGACTTATCCTCCTTTGATCATGTTCGCGCAATATTGCTCCAGCTTTTGCTGACTGTTGGATTATGATTACTTGGCGACAGGTCTTCCCGCTTTCCCTGGCCAAGATGCTCGCAATGGAAGATCAATTCCGTCGATTCTCAATCCGACAACACAACAACATGAGAAAGTGTCACGGATGTGGTACTAATGCTGCAGAAGAATCGATGAAACGATGCGGCATCTGCTTCTCGGTCTGGTATTGCAACAAGGTACGCTTGCTAGGATCCTTCTACTCCTACCCTTCCGATCCTCACGGTTTTTGTGAGCGAACATAACATTTTGCTGACATTTGTTCTTCGTCCAGGAGTGCCAGATAGCCGGCTGGACCACGAAAACGCACAAATCCGATTGCAGGTTTCTTAAGGACCCCGATCTTCGAGCGCTGTTCCTCTTCAAATGGGACGAGGCACAGGTCTGTGATGGATTTCCTCTCAGGGTCGCCGATGACTCCTGTTGAGTACGTGCCGAGCCCTCTTTCCATTGTCGCATTACACTGGCGCTTTTTGGGATTTCAGTCTTTCCATTTTCCCTGGGCAGAGTACACTGTACAATTGATCCGGCCCTGCGATAACTTGATGGAGTATTTGCAAATTGCCGAGGCCGCGAGGGGCCCATGCGATACGAGTCGAGTCAGATGACAATGTGCAGATAGTGTCCGACTGTTTTTGATGCGTGGGTGTAGGGATGCTATGCAGAAGGGAAGAAAAAAAATGGTACAATGGAACAAGCGAAAGAAAAAAAGGTGGAAGACGTGCGTCTGGTCTCGGCAAGAACTGCCTCGGTCTTAAAATCTTGATGTTTTCACGAGATTCTGGACCAAGCTTTGCTAATGCTTGAATCGAGACCGCTCGCTGGCCGCGGTCCGCCCGTTGGTAACATTGTCCATTTTCTCTGGCCGACATGCTCGTGTTAAATAATCAGATCCACCGATTCTCAGTCTGGAACCACAATGCCATGAGATCATGTCATGGGTGTGGCACCAATGCCAGTCCAGCCTCGTTGAAGTGATGCGGCAAGTGCCTGTGATTATGGTATCGCAACAAGAGACGCCTACCGAGATTTTGGACAAGTCTCGGCATCCTACTGCCCTGGCCGTCCTGCTTCCCTGACTTCCTCGGTGAAATCTTGGACCAGTAGTGCTTCGCGCGTTGCTGGCTGGCATGTGTAACACGTCAAGGAGTGCCACACGGTCGGTTGGATTAGGAGGAGCTGAGGTCGATTGTAAGTGCATACATCAAGGACCTCGATCAGGATCTGCGGGGCCCTGTTCCTCTTGAATGGGGATCGAGTCCAGTACAGTACTGGTTTCCTTTTCCAATGACTCATGATGAAGGTTCCCTGAGCCCCTGCTACATATCATCGTCTCGCGAGCACGTAGTTCTTGTCCTTCGACATGTCGTGTTCTCCCTGAAGGGATTGCAACATCATTCGTCGCAAGGTTCTGTGACCTGTCATGTGCAAGCTATATGAGCCAGATCATCATAGATGACAAGTCACCTCGCTCAGACAGCGTCCCAAGAGACTTGATCAGGAAGTGCAGGCATCTTTATAAACTTTATAGGAGTATTGTTATTTCTACCACCCCATATTCTTATTCATACCACCTACCCCACTTTTGCCCCATATTTTCTTCGGCGGACTCAATTTTTTTCTCTCGCCCCGC
>SRPP01000268.1:0-34360 GCA_018360055.1 Claviceps monticola
AAATGTGAGAGGGCGATGACAAATAATCAGAACTGCGACGTGATAGGACGGCTGACTGAAAGCGGAGCAAGGACCGACAGTTCTGGCACGGCGCTTTCCGCCTCCTACAGAGTACAAATTCCTCGAAATCTCCTGGTCAGCCCATTTTATAGCTGGATTGTGCTTCATTATTCTCCACCATCTCACAATACCTAGCCACGACACCAATTTCAGCCGAGATCGATTCCGTCCACGCATTTCTCTCACTGCTACCAGATCGGATACGACGCGTCACTTCATTTCTCCATTCCTCTGTATCTTCGAGAATATGGCTCGCAACCTTGCTGAAGCCCAGTTTGTGCTCCATGGTACTGCTACTTTGTCAAAACCTGAGATCACTTAAGCGGTTATGAGATTGGTCAAATTCGACGTCGGCAACGTGGCAATTGCCTCCGCACTCCGTCAAATCGGCTTCTCTCAGTATGTTGCCTACCGGAACGTCCGGCCTGTGGAAAGAATCGACCAGCGTGTCTTCACCTTGTTTGTATCAAGCCCATGCATGTCGCGATCATCTTGTGGGGTGGTGACACATGGATTTCTGGACGTCGACGTTGGAAAATATACGTCACATGTCGAAAACGAGAAGTCAGGCAGGTCTTTTATCAACCTTCGTCAGGCTCATCAAAAGCTTCGCAACACCGAATTCGCAGCAAAGTCGAAGAAGGCACTCTCACCTGAGACGTCTTTAGCATTTCATGGGTGTATTCTGAGTGAGTACGCGGACGGGATCATTGCGCAGCTCGCGAAGGCCGCAGGTTGGGTTGGATGTGGCCGACCGCGACAAAATTGAACTTTTGCAGATGGCCCTGCATACGGATTTCGACGCGCGTTGCCGCACAGCCAACATTCCCGAAGATGAATACCCCTAGAAGTTCGCAACTGTGGCGACACTGATGGAAAACTGCAATACATGGAACCACGCGCATGCGGCGCGTACATTGCGTCCCAACCAGAGAAGCAGGCGATCTTTCCGTGTCTGCACAAGCGCAGAACCCGAAACATACTGTCGTTACAAGCTTGACAAAAGGCTTCAATGGCAGGTGTTGAACCCTGACTGTGAGCCACGATACATCTCCCTACAGACGCCGAGTTTGTCACGACACTTGCCCTACCGTGGATATTTCCTCCGACGCATTGAGTGAACATCGTCGGACTGCGTGTGATCTGTCGCACACACTCAGCCTATTTTGCACTGAAGCAGCAGCGGCACGGAGATCATCTCCGAACCGTCTTTAACCGTATCCCACCGCGTGTGAACACATCGGCTCAATTGGAATTCAGCAGCAGACATGTTAGTATGCGGTCAGTATACAATAGATGAGAGAGTAGGCTCTCCAAGGCTCAGAGGAAAAACTCAGTCCTCCTAGAGAGTCAAAGCTGTTTATTTGTGACAAGGGCCAGTGGTTAGGGGCTTGAAATGATGAAACCCTCAATTCTTAACGCAATGAAGACTTAGGCTCACCAAGACTCAGAGGAGGAACTCAGTTTCCAGAGAATCTTAGAGAGCCAAAACCGTTTATTGCGTTATGAATTAAGGACCTCATCATTCCAAGTCCCAAATCATTGGCCCTTGTCGCAAATCAACAGTCTCGGCTCTCTAAGGATCCCTGGAGGACTGGACTGAGCTTTTCCTCTGAGCCTTGACGAGCCTAAACCGTTTAGTATGGATGGTTCATTCGCGAACAACAACCGTCTTAGCTCACAAGTTGGTGTAATGGCAATTATACATAAATAAGTGTTAGGTTGACCCCTTTCCCCAGGATATTCCAGCCCTTTTGCCATATTCAGAATTCGCAGTAGAAAAATGGCGCCATGGCTCGATTGACCCTCGGATCGGAAATCAGTCATAGCGACTCTCATTCCGATACTAGTGCACGTTTGTCTTGATGTCTGTTAGTCTTTCCTACTCGAAAAGATCTTGGTGTACCTTCCCCAATACTTGTACCCTTTACCATCCACCGTTTGAAGCTCAAGCTCTGCATCGTACACACTTCGGTGCACCGACATACATCTATATACAATCCGACGATGCAATCCCTTATTCCTCTATCATGATTCCGTCTATATGACTGAAAGCGCCTCATCACTACAAATACACACACACGTCATGCATCTAAATCGTAAGCTGACCCATTTCCCAAGTTTAATCCAAGCTCTGCGCCGCACACATATTCGTATACATGCCCCCCAAACTAAGCAACTCGGCATGCGTCCCCATTTCCACGATTCTTCCCATGTAAAACACGCAAATCACATCGGCATCTTTGATTGTGGATAGGCGATGCGCCACCGCGATTGTGATGCGGTCACCCTTCTTGGCTGCCTCAGCCAATGCATTCTGCACTATTTTTTCGCTCTCCGTATCAAGCGCACTGGTGGCTTCGTCGAGAAGAAGCACGCTTGGGTTGCGGATAAGGGATCGAGCAATGGCGATGCGCTGCCGCTGGCCGCCTGATAACTGCGTGCCGTTGGATCCCGCAGCTGTGGACAGGCCTTCCGGGAGGGAGGAGACAAAGTCCCAGGCGTTTGCTGCTCTAAGCGCGGCTTCAATCTGCGTGTCCGAGACGGAGACGTCGGCGGTGGTGGCTGAGGAGCGGGGTGGTGCGTCTCCTTCCATGGAGGAGGTTGGGTCGTCGATGCCGAGAGCAATGTTCTCGCGGATCGTGCCCTGAAATAGGGTGGGCTCTTGCTGTACGAGGGAGACTATCCGGCGGTACAGCCGAGGGTTCAATTCGGTGAGGTTGTCACCGTCGATGCGGATGCTGCCACTCAGGGGATCGTAGAAGCGCTCCAGCATGGCAATCATGGTAGATTTGCCGCATCCAGAGGCGCCTACAAACGCAGCAAACTGGCCTTTCTTGATCTAAAGACGCAGGAAGTTAACCACTGGCCATTGAAGAGGGGGGGGGGGGGGCAGAAATATGCGGGAGCTTTACCTCGAGGTCAATGCCGCGCAGTACTTGTGCATCTGGTCGAAGAGGGTACGAAAACCGGACGCTGTCCAGCTCAATAGGACCACCTGACCTGGGCCCCTTGTCCGAGTTCTCAGACGTCTCCGCGACGGTAGGCTGAAGCTGACGCAGCCAGAAGATGTAGTTGGCCGCGTTCTTGCCCTTTGTCATACTGGTCGAGAACATGAACAACTGCGCAGTAGCCTGTCCCGCAAAGAAGACACCCATGAAGGTGACGAAGAAGTCAAACAAGCCGATTTCACCAAATGAGACAAGTCGGCATCCATACCTGTTAGGCGATGAAGGCAAGAAAGCCACGTTAGTTCCGTCCCGTAATCATTTCGCGTGTCGCCCGTGCAAGATTTCAAGCTTACCAAAAGCCCAGCGCCATGAACCAGTACTCAATGCTCTGTGTCAGCGCAAACCAAATCATCATCTTCAGCATGGGCTTGAGTGAGCCCTTGACTGCATGGTCCAGTTCGTCTCCGTACCGGTCCAAGACCGACTGTTCGATGGCAAGCGAAGATACCGTGCGAATGGCGTTGACAGCCTCGGATGCAACCGCCGCACTCGTCGAGTTCCGCTTCGATATAGTCCGATCAAGTGCAGCATCCGCGCGGAATTTGAAGAAGCCGGAGCTGACAAACGGAGGAAGGCCCGCAAGAACAATGACCAAGCCCAACTTCCAGCTGTACACGATGCCGAGTACACTACACCCCAAGATATTGAGCACCGAGATAAGAATCAGGCCGACATTGAACCCCATAAGCTCGAGAATAGCCTGCGGGTTGGAATCAACTCGACTTGCTAGCGCGCCAGTATTGTTTTCCTCGCGATCGAAGAATTGAAGATCTTGGCGAAGCATGTCGTTGAAGCTTTGTCGCCTGAAGGTATGCGAAAGGGTCTAAAGCGCAAGGTTAGCTTTCATGTGCTTTGGACTTTCCTTTTTTCGCCGTCCAGTTTCATCGCGGGTGCACCATCATAACCTCGTACCTGTGACACAAGATTGGTAGCATATCCCAGAGCAAAATATGACATGAAGCACCCCGCAGCGAGAACAATGAACATGGCAGCATAGAAGTTGCCCTTGTCAATCATGGCAGAGCCCTGCAGCGTAAACGCATTGCTCACATTCGCCAGCAGGATGGCCTGTCCGGGAAACGCAGCAGCTGTCCGGCGAAAGTCTGTCAGTAAAGGTGTTCGTTGTCGCTTGCTTGCTTGCTGTGAGAGGGGGCATGGATAGGTTCTCGAATTGTTTCCTGTGCAGAACAACGCGGCAAAGAATTGAGCATTTTCTGTGAAAAGGGACAATGCTACTCACAGGCGCCGACACAACCGAAAATGATGAGAATGTACCACCATCGCAAACTTGGCGACTCCTTGACCAGTCGAAGAATGACAGAAACTAACCCGAGGTGGGTGTAGTTCTCGTAATCGTCTCGGCTCGCTTTTGCCTCCATGCGGGCCCTATCTTGGGTAGCAACCTTGGTCATCGGCTTGACCAAGTCAGATGGGTCATGTTTTACCTCCGGAGCATCCTCCTCCTCGCTTTCAGAATCTTCGTCGGAGAGCTTAAGTTTCAAGTTTTGAACTTTGACGAGTTGTGCATATGCACCATCCGAAACGATGAGTGATTCGTGCGTGCCTTGCTCAATGATCTTGCCCTTCTTCATGACAACAATGTTGTCGGCCTTGCGAATCGTGGCTAACTTGTGCGCAATCACGATCGTGGTTCTGCCCTTGGAGACTCGATCCAGCGCCTCCTGGACGATGCCTTCAGCATGGGGATCCAGTGCGCTAGTTGCTTCATCGAGTAGGAGTATTTTGGGTTCCGACACAACACTCCGCGCGATGGCTATACGTTGCTTCTGGCCACCAGATAAGAGTCCACCACGCTGCCCAATTTGTGTCTCGTACCCTTCGGGTAGCTCTGAGATGAAATCGTGCGCAAAGGCTAGCCTCGCAGCCTCCTGTACCTTGGCCAGCTGGACATCCATCGGCGCATCTTGCCATTCGGTTCCAACGAGGCCATGACGAATATTGTCAAACACCGAGCCTTGGAACAAGACGGGCTCCTGCTGAACAAGTCGCACGTTCCTTCGCAGCCAATTAGTGTTGAGTGCAGTGATTGACCGTCCGTCGAGCTTCACATCTCCAGAGCAGACGTTGTACCATCGCTCGATGAGGCCGACGATGGTACTCTTGCCAGAACCGCTTTGACCCTTGCAAGAGGAGCGATGTTAGCCTTCGTCTTTGCAAAGACGAGAAATTCGGGCAGCTAGGCAGAAACATACCACCAGTGCGGTCACTTTACCTGCAGGAACGCTGAGGAAGAAATTATCCAGCACTTTGACGCCAGGACGACTCGGGTAGGCAAAGTCCACATTAGTCAACTCGATGTTGCCAATTACTTCGGAAGGCTGCTCTCCAGACTCATTGAATGGGTCAATGGTGGACTGCCTATCGATCAGGGCAAACATTTGGGCGGCTCCAGTTGCGGCGCGCGTAAATTCAACCGAGTACGGAGCCAAAACCGTCATACTCATGGCGGCGATAGCCACAGAAAAAAGAACACTATAGAGGTGGCGGGCAAAAGCAACAGCGGAAGAATCAAGAGTCAGCAGAAGTAGATCAACTGATGAAAATCAGGTGAAAAAGACTGCACAGTTGTTCATGCTCTTCAACTCACGTGAAAATCTCTCCGCTAGACTCGACCTCTCCGCGGCCATACATGTGAAAGCCTTGCCAGAAAGCAAGCCCAAATCCAAGGTAGATTATGCAGTACTCGGATGAAAACAAGATGCCATAGAGTGGCGAGATTTTGTCTCCCACGCGATGCGCCTCGGCAAGATAAGTATCAAACTTGTTGACCAGCCGAGAACGCATCTCAAAAGCATGCACTGTCCTTGCACTAGATAGTACGCCCTCGGCGAACGAGTTCGCCTGGGCGTAGATATCGAGAATTCGAGTGACATGTCCTGCCTCCATTACGGCCGTCACGGCCATGACGCCGATGGTGGCGGGGGCAATGCACAACGTGATCAGGGTCAGCTTCCAGTTCGTCGCAAAGGCGACAATGAAGGCCGTGACAAAAGCAGACAGACCCTGCGCGGTGAGTCCTAGCTTCTCTGCTATACCTCCCAGAATTAGTCTGCCGTTTGTCGTCGCCTGTGTGGCAATGGAGCCACCCGTGCCCAGGTCAAAATAGGCAATCTCCTGGCTCAGCGCCGCCTTGAGATAGACGAGTCTGATAGTGCGAACGACGCGGTATGCATTAAATGTCAAAAGTGAGTTGTATGTATAG
The DNA here is from genome assembly GCA_018360055.1 of Claviceps monticola. Taxonomy (NCBI): domain Eukaryota; kingdom Fungi; phylum Ascomycota; class Sordariomycetes; order Hypocreales; family Clavicipitaceae; genus Claviceps; species Claviceps monticola. The sequence goes on from SRPP01000268.1 coordinate 6,295, forward strand.
GAGAGAATGAATCTCCCTATTCCGATATACACCATATAGAGACTAGGCCGAAAAGTTAAAACAGAGGTCAGTCAAGCCGCTGCATGGGGCGCCGAAGAGAGGTTTCTTGAATGAATTCAGGTGCGCTGAGGATAACACATACGCTAATGAAGATGAATCACTCCGCATCGTCTCACCGGTTATCTTTCCAGACGCGAGATCGGTCAAGGTGGTGACGAATCTCCCAAATACCAGGTTTTGCAATGCGATACCCGCTCCTGAGGCAATAGCCGCTAATATGGACACGCCATAGATGATGTACTCTGTTGTACCAGCATAAGTGAAGATTCTCTATATGTCCAGACACATCATCAGTGAGAATTCAGCGTGCAAGTAATGAGAACCGGATTCAGAAGACGAAGAAGGGCGGTCGTAAGGATTAGGCAAACCAACAATGAACACAACTTACCATGTATCCGCCGTGGTCTACTTTCTTCTCGGCATCTTCATTCTGCCCACCCGCGTAGCTATTTACGACAAGCCCCTTCTCACTCTCAAGCCCTCCGGCCTCTTTGTTGTGTGCTTCGAACATCTGAGCCGTCACGGCGCGTTCCACCTCGAAGGCTTCCGCCGGGGCTCCCATTGTCTGCGAGCGGTACGATCGGCCAAGACGAAGACGAGCAGCGCGCTGAGAACACGAGAAATGTATCGCCCATTCACGTCAGACACGTCAGTGCAGGCAAAGGACCGGAAGCAATTCTTATAAACAACGAGTCTCGGATCAACACCTCAAACTCGGTGCTTGGCATTGTCTAGCACAGCTTACAACCTTGTTTAGCCGTGGCAAGGACGATGAAACCCCCCGCAAAGACAAGTGTTGGTGCAACAATGCTGGCCCCGTAAGCATAAACAAGCGGGTAACGTCTTTAACTTGCATGATTCCAAGCTGACTCGATCCAGAGCCGCATCGATTGAACTTTGCTGCACCTCCTTTCCTTCTACCTAGCTGAGCGACAACGGACGTTGATTCGACGGTTGTAAGATGACCGTCTTTCATAGGAGGCAAGAATGACATCACTTAGTGGGGCCTTCCTTCCCCAACCCAGCCACCCCTCGCATCGACTCCAGTTTGGGGCCTTCGGGGTCCGCGCATTCCGTGCAAGGACCGGAGTGCCGGAAGCAATTGACGATCGTGTGGAGAACATATGTATGTACACGGTAGGCTTCCACAAAAACATTACCTTTATTACGGAGTATTTCAAGCTCACTTATTAGGTATGTAGGTAGGTAGACTAGGTACGTACCTTGTATTCCCGCTCTACCTACATCTCGGAACTGAGCACAGCTAATCTACTTTGCGTGTGTATGTAGATACTTCTGAATCCTGATGGTCCGCTGTCAGTGTGTCCCATCTTCCGCGAGACGGCCGACGAGTCATCGTACTTAGGCCCTTGCCCGCGAATCGACGCGCGCCATGATCCTTCGTATCTGGCTCAAAATGTACCGCGATGATAGATACAACTATGTAAGTCGCCTCCAACGGCCATGGCGTTTAACGGCTGTCGATCCGCCACCACTTCCCGCAAGCCAAACAATGTAATCGGGCCATACGAAGGTAGGTAGGTATGCGCCCCACCGCTGGGCTGTTCGGTGCTCGGATATCGATAGCCGCTTATAGCTAAGAGTGCTGATTAACTACATGGCCACGTGATGCGGCGGCTCTCGCTGGCACGCTAAGCTTAGACGTCCGGCGCATTTGCATGGTCCACTGCTGCGATATTACGCGTATCGTTCAGGGAGGCATGTTTCGTCATTTCCCAGGTTGAAACGGGTCACTTGCTCTTTCCTAAAAAAACCGACGCAAAACCCGGCGCCACGTTGGCATGGCCCGAATTTCCTCCTGATACGCTCGAATCTCGTCCCAGTCCAGCTCACGCCGACCCGTGTCCACGTCAATCTGGTCAAGTCGAAGCCATCCGGTTCGCTTCCACGCGAACCCACCAGCCCAGAAAGCAAGCAGAATGGGACAAGCTAGGTACGACTTGAAGAAGCCCTTGACATCATTGAGGCCATCCAAGCCGGGAGGCGCAATAGCAGTGAAGAACTATATTCCGCCAGTCAGCGCAAAGAAAAGAAGGTGTGTGCGAGTAGATCACTGGGCAAAAGAGGCTCACCTGAGCACATAGGACCACAACACATAGGATCAATCCGATCCAAGACCCGTAGACGCCAAACGCGGCACGGAAGGGGATTTCTTCCAGAGTGTGACCGTGAAAGGCCCATGCGGAACGGAAACGAATGTGAGATAGACAGATTCCGCCCCAGGCAAAGAGGACTGCCAGCCCTGATATGGCCTGCAACCAGTCGAAGACGGTTGGCCCCGACGCGGTCAAGTTCACATAGGCCAGTGGCCCAGTGAGGATCAGAACGATGACGGAAGCCAGAGGGCGTCCAGAACGGTCAACGTAGGTAAAGATTTTAGGCGCATACCCCTGTTGTGCGAGGGCAGTGAGCGTGCGAGATCCGCCGAAAACGGCCGACACACCAATCGAAAGCACAGAGATGAGGATAATGCCGTTCATGAGATGATCTAGCCCGCGCAGTTTCGCATAGTGGCCGATCAGAACCCAAGGGGAGGCCTTCACATCGGTGTACGCCTGACTGGCAAGCAATCGAGGATCATCAGACGGAATAAGCAGTCCGACGAAGAAAAGGCCCAATACGTAGAAGACAATGACTCGCCAAAAAACCTGCTTGATGGCGCTGGGAAGCGATCTGACGGGATTGGCAGTTTCCGCAGCGGCCAGACCAACTAGTTCCGTGCCGGTGAAAGAGAAGGCCGCTGTCACAAAAACGGAGAGAAAGCCTCTGATGCCATTGCGGAAGGCGCCTGGGTCATGCCAATACCGCGCACCCCAGTACTCATTGTATCTGCCATCACGAGGGCCACCGCCGAGGACGAGAACCAGTGCGATGATCATGAAGACGACGACAGAGATGAGCTTGATCAATGAGGCCCAGAACTCCTCTTCAGCGAAGCCGATACTGCCAAAAATGTTGATGAAGATGACTGCAACGAGGAATATAGTGATCCACACCGCGACGCTGGTTTTCGTATCCCAATATTGTATCACGAGGCCGCAGACGGTGAGTTCCAAGGGTAAAACGACCAGCCATAGAAACAGGTAGTTCCAGCCGACAGCAAACCCGAAGGAGGGGTCGATGAATCGAGAGGCGTACGTGTAGAAACCACCTGAGATCGGGTACATGACAGCCAGCTCACCCAAAGCAAAAACTATATAAGTGTTCGACGGTCAACCTTGTCCCCAACGTGCCCGGGCTAGGGTATGCGCATCGCCACTTACCAACATTGAAAACCATGAAGCCAACGATGGAGAAACAGATCAGCATAGAAGCCGGACCCTAATCAAGGTTAGAAGCTAGGTTCCCAGGTACACCACTTTCGATACACACAAAAAACACCTCCCGCATGCGATCTGACTCACACCTCTAGACAAAGCACCACCCGACCCGACAAAGAAGCCAGCTCCGATGGAACCCCCAATGGCAATCATGTGCAGATGCCGGGACTTCATGGCCCGGTCCATTTCCACAATCCCTCGTCCATAGTGACGCTTCTGGAATGATTTGCCGTTCAGGCCACATCGTGTCCAGAAATCTTCCTCTTGGAAAGTCGCAGCAAAGGCTGGTGGACTAGCAACAACTTTGGACGAAGCGACATCGGCCTCATAGGCCACCTTTTCGCCGCCACCCACAGAGGGCGAGCCTCTCTTGTCGCCAGACATGTTGAGCACCCTCGGGGGGTCAATTTGTCGTCGTCGTCGGTGTGTATTTGATTCGATATCTGTGTTCACTGGGAATTTTGAATAAAGGCTTTATTTTGAGACCATGGAAGATCAAAAGTACAAAGTAAACTTTGAAGGGGGGGGGGAGCGAAAGTCGGAGTGACCCTAGGTTCCATAAAAAAAGATTTGGCCCATGTTTTCTCCCGGGTGGATCACTGAAATAGACAGCTTTTTCGGCGGCGTGCTTGACATGGCGTGCTCGCACCGCAGAAATCTCGGTTGTGCGAAGTATGTACTTGGTTCATTATTACTCCGAGACCGAAGAAATTGGAACCTCCTCAACAAGGTGCTGCCAAGGCCCAAGGCCCATGACAAGGCTACATATGCACATCTTCCTCAACAGAGGGCAAAGAGGGCAAAGAGGGGAAAGAGGGGAAAGGCAAAGAGCGCGAAAGCGCGAAATGCGTCCAGCCATGGCACCCTGAGGCCATTGCCAAGGAGAGCCCCCAGTCTCAAACCAGATTTTGGCCACAACATGCCACAGTTGGGTCATGCTTGGGTCATGCTTGGAGAAAAATTGCGTTGGCAATGCCGATGTCGATGGCATATCCGTAGGTACACTGTACTGCGTACACCTTACATAACAAGTATGTATGTACCTACATACTCTGTACTTTGTAGTCTGTACATACCTACTCCGTATGTACTACATACATAACAAGAAAGTTGTTGATTAGGTATGTAGTTATTGCTATGGCGCGAAAGTCGATCTGCATTCGCATATGCACATGGCCTCTTGAAGGTACATATGCACGGAGTAAATTGGCAAACGATCTGCTGGACCAACTCATTACGTATTGTCTCTTACGTTGTCTCTTACGTACAAATTATATGTATGTATGTAACAAGTTATTGGTGTTTATGTGTTTGTACCTACCCCGACCTAGGTATGTCGAGGCCGGTTGCGGTTCGACTGTGGATAGGTGTAGCTCCGCTTATGGCTCCGATACAGGAGACTTTGGGTTCCTCCTTATTTTCTTCTAACCGAGCCAGCTCGCTTTCTTCCAGCAATTTTTCCTACAGAGTACATACATAGTTCTCAAGTGTCAAGACTCAAAACAACGCGAACTACCATAGCGAATCACGATTGCGAGAGCCTGGACCAGCAACGTGGTCCCCCCTATACGGAGTACATAAAATGGCACGTTGACCACACGTTGGCCCAAGCAAACAAGCAAAATGCCAAAACTTCTTCAAGGCGGCGTGGCCCTTGCAATTTTAGCCGCTCCGATCTCCCTCCGAGACCCCACTTAGTTTCCTCGCCAAGAGATCCAAAAAAAATAAAATAGAAATGCTTCGACGAGAGTGTTCAGAAGACCAGACGGAAGCGCGCTTTGTTCATTTCGGCGCGTGTTGCGCGGCTTCTTTTTCTTGCTTTTATGTGGCTGTGGCTCGGCAGTTGGAGCGGTGGCACGAATGCGGGTACAAGTAAAATCGGGTTTACCATGGGTAGCATTGGGAGTCACAGCATGATGGACTGTTTCATCACTTGATGCTCCTACGATCCCTCACGCGAGGGAATCTCAATTCTCCAGAAACTCCCGCGGTCACCGGCACCGCCACCAAAATGAGCGCAGAAAGTCAGTGGCTGAAGGCCCGAAGTCCCGAACCCCGAACATGAGGTCGGCGGGCTGAGCCAATCAGATGGGGAGTCTTCTCGGTGGCATATTCCGAATGGGGTCAAACAATCCACTACCCCCACACGGCTTTATCTCCAGATCTATACTCCGTACCTGCAGTCTGCACGGTGTTGTCATGTAACGCCTCGACGATTCCCTATTCTTCTTCTATTCTTTTCGGCGTACACAAAGCGGCTAGCGTCATCACTTCTTTGCTTATTCTTTAATCCTTTGAGACGAATACCTATCTCTTTGACAGACCTGCGATCCCTACAGACGTCCACAGCGCACCGAGTTTTCGGAATTCCTCATCACTGTTCCGTTGCGACCACATCTTGCGACTTGTTCGGCTGAGCCTGTCTGAGGCGTCATCGAATCTGCAGCTCGCCGGTGAACTCTGATCGGTTCATTGATAAGTGAAACGAGCGCGAAGGGCGTCAAAGGCGCATAACGGCCTCTCGACAATTCTCTCACGCACACGAGCACCCATGGTGGCGTCTGGCCCGCAAGCGACATCCAAAGTCGCCTCCTATTTCTCGCGACTGAGTCCAGTGCCCGCCTTCCCACACTACACAGGCCCTTACAAGGTCGGTACCGTTGATGTCGAAGTACCGGTGAGCGACCTGACGTCGCCGAGTCTGGCTCCAGAACAAGCCGCCGATATCTCGACGGTTCAATTCCGAGTCTTCTACCCTGCCGCGGCGGAATCAACAGAGAAGCCTATAACCTGGCTGCCAAACCCTCAGAGGCACCATGTCTCCGCGTACTCCAAGTTTGCGGGGGTCGGGTCGAGGTTGGCAGATGTTATCTCGTGAGTATCTTTTTTTTCTTCCAAGATGAATATATATCCGACAGACGAAGAGGATTAACTGGTTATAGATTCCTGCCGCGGCACCTCCACTACACGATAATTCCCGCCCACAAGAACGCCAAGACTGCCGATGTCGAAACCGAATCCAAGCGATGGCCGACCATGATCTTCTCCCACGGCCTGGGAGGCGGTCGGAATTCGTACTCGTACATTGCTGGGTCACTGGCCTCTCACGGAGTCGTCGTGGTCTGTCCCGAGCACCGCGACGGCAGTGCAGTTGTGTCCTTTATCCGATCAGCCAACAGCCAGCCCAGCCGCTTCTTCTCGTCGCATACCCACCGTACCGTCCCCTACGCTAGCATCTCGCATCAAGTCTCGCTCGAGGTATATGAAGCTCGAGAGGACCAGCTACGCATCCGCATGTGGGAGATGGGCTTGATCCACGACGCCATTCTAGCCATCGACCAAGGCCGATCCTTTACGAACCTGAATCTGACGACACCGACTCTGGCTCACCTAGCTGGCCGTCTAGACGTCCATGAGCCCGGGCGCATCATCTTCGGAGGACACAGCTTCGGCGCCACAACAATGCATCAATTCCTCAAATGCAACTACTACGCCGATGTGCCCTCCGTCGCAGCCATGAAAAAGCCCCTATACACCCCCGCCAGGGATAGCAGCATACGCCGACAAATAACGGAGAAGAACGTAACAATGCTGCTCGACATGTGGTGCCTGCCCATCATCGCCCCCAACTCAGCACCTCTCTTCAAGCTCCCGCTCCCGATGTACGCCGACGTGCCCACCGCGCCTGGCGGAACGGCCCTTCTAGCCGTGGAATCGGAAGCCTTTTACAAATGGACCGAGCATCTCCACGTCAAGGCCAGGCTACTCTCCCCGGATCCGACCTGCAAGACCGTAACGCCGCAGCTGTACAACCGCCCCAGCGGTGTGCAGCTCCGTGAGTCGAATTTCTTTTACGTCGTCAACTCGGCTCATCTGAGCCAGTCCGACTTTGGGATCCTATTTCCCTGGCTAACCAAGAAGGTCTTTGATGCGGACCAGCCTGAGAGGGCTTTGCGTCTGAATTTGCGTGCACAGCTCCAGGTCCTCCGGTCGAATGGGTTTACTGTTGCGCGTACCTACGCCGGGGACCTGGTTGATGGGACTGCAGACAATAAATCATCCGTGGGGGCTGGGCCTGAGAGCGACAATACATCGTCATTGTCGGAGGGTATTGACGATGATGAGTCCATCTTTGATCGCAGTGGGACGCATGTCGTTGATCACTGGCGGTGGATTGACGGAATTGGTCTGGGGGACTGTGTTGGTGGCACGTTTGGCAAGTCCGTCGAGGAGCAGGTCGAGGAGGGAGAGGATAGAATGAAGGGAGAGCTGGAACCGAGTGAGAAGACGGAGGGAGCGTTGCAGCAGCCTGTTGCGAAGATGCTGAGTGCGGCTACGAAGTGAGGAGGGTAGATGAGTTTTCTTGTCTTGCGACACGGTATTACGAGGGGACTTGGTACATACGAGATATGAACGACGAGCATATGGAATCGGCGTTTTGGTAGACGTGGCTCACGATGATGTGGGAGGGGTATTCAAAAGAGGCGTTTAGGTAGATGTGGTCACGGCACGTACTTTTAGTAGTGGCATTTCTATACGTACATACATGACAGGGCTGCTGCATCATTCCTGTAGTCTGTAGTCACGGCAAGCGCTTTGAGGGGCATTTGTATACCTATGTACATCATCCTGACAGAACTGTATTATTAGATGCCTTTCATCCAGATTTCAAGGACGCGCAAAGAAGCACTTATCGGCATGTGTGCATACAGATTCATATCCCACTTTCAATATTATTTTTGTGCCTGATTCCTGATGCAACCACCACCGAATGTATCCGTGACCCTCTCTCTCTCGCACCGAACTGTCTCATCCTCCTCATTTGATAGTGCCTCTCGCTCGGCCCTCAGACGGCTCCTTGTCTGGCTAGCAGATCCTGTGCCCATGGCATCGGATGATGTCTACTCAAAGCTTTGTTGACAGTATCTTCACAGATGGGGAACACTCATGTCGTAATAGAGATTGAGCACAATACTCACAAATTCTCTGCCTACTAAATATCATGGTGCGTTAGCAGCCTCCACACAAAAACGACCTATATTCCAAAAGGACGCATCTCCGACGAGTCGACGACGCAGCAGCCAAACCAATGGCCTTTTCAGATGTATTTACCGACACCCAAGGCTAGCGTGCAAGGCAAGCAGCATGAGCGGGTGCCATGCCCCGGGTCGGGGTCGGGGTCGGGGTCGGGATCCAAGAACGCCACCACTCGTGACCGAGTATCGCCATATTCGCATTTGGGTAATCACATCGACGAGCCAGGACGACGGCTCTGCACGAAAAAAAAAAAAAAAAAAAAAAAAAAGAGAAAGACATGAATATGCGAGACTTTGACGCCACAGGAAGAAGCAGATTGAATGTCATGATGAGGTCTGTGTGTAGTGCTTCGAAAGGCTGGTATGTATGCACGAAATGGCGACCGTGTCGTGGTGCGTGCACATGTAATGGGTGGTATCGTGATGAATACTTTGAGGACATCCGCTCTTGGATTGAGCCCTGGAGACACGAACGGGGTGGCATCCGAGAGAGCTCCTCATGAGTCATGACTCATGAGGCTTTGTGAAGCTGCAGACGGTAAACTGTCGTGGGTCGTGCGGTGCGGGCCTATTAGGAGCTTCACCGTGTATTTGGCTGTCTTCATTGGGCACCCTGGTTTTTTGCTTGACTTGGTTTGTTATGTTTGCTATGTTTGTTTTGTTCTGTGTTGTAGTAAGTTCGGTGTTGTTATATCTTCACGCTGTTTTGTATTGTATTGTATTGTATTGTTTTGTTTTCTGGGTATTTTCGATCTTCCGTCTCGGGATTCGGACGTCTTTGACCTCGCTCAGATTGTTCCGATCTCTCGAGAACCCTACATATTCTCTTTTCGTCCTGCAATTAAGCACTCATCACCCCCCTGGGATCCTGTATTATCGATACCAGACTTCGATGACCAGAGATGGCGGCGTGCATGCGACTTGAGACGTCCGTTTTTCGCATTACGATGCCTTCGTTTCGGCTTCTTTCTCGTCATCACCACTAAGCTCAATCGACTCAGCGGCCGTCGCCAGACCTGACTCCCCGTTCTTGCCCTCAAGCATGCCTGCCGAAGCCAGGAAATGCTCCACGACGGCACGCTTCTCGTTGAGATTGGCCAGATCCAGCGGCACATAGTTGCTCTCGTTGGCCAGCGCCGGCGACGCGCCATGTTCCATTAGAAGTTTCACGATCGCGAGGTGACCGCCAAGCGCAGCCCAGTGTAGCCCAGTGTTCCCATGCTCATTCGCTTCATCGAGGTACGTCTGCGTTTCGTCCGTCGGTCTGCCTTCGAAGCATTGCAGAAGCCTTCGTACTGTCTCTGGGAGGGAGTTAGCGAAAACATCAATCGGAGCGCAGGCCTCACGAAGGCATTTGTGGCCGTTTCGTGGTCGGGGAAAGAGATGAGGCGCAACGTACCGAGATGCCCGTTTCCAGTCGCCATGTGCAGTGCCGTTGATTTGCCCTCGTTCTTGGCCTGGAGGAGGATTTCCGCTTGCGACACCTTTTCGCGTTCGGCCAATGCGGTGAGGCATTCACTCAGATCATCGTTCTCGCCCACGCGAGAGAAATAGAGGACATCATCGATGTCTTCTTCTGAGAGTTTTGGCGCCATGGTCGCTGATTTGTGAGGATGTGGTGAACACCGCAAAGTCGCAAATTTTTGTTGCGGTTGAGGGGACTGTGTGACGATTGCAGCCCCGCAATCTTCGCACTGTGAAGTTTGGCCTAGGGTAGGGGCGAGGAACTGGTCCGGCTTCAACTCCATGACATGTTGGAACTTGAGTCCTGGTATAAGAAACATGTTATCTATGTATAGATAGATGAGAGGTCAATTCGAAACGAAAGCTAGGTTTCTGTTGAGCCAGATTATAATTGATAAACATAATACACATGAGAGCCGAATCAAAATCTTTCAAGACTGAATCAACCCAGAGTCGTATCCCATCAGAGCTGAACTTGTCAAGTCGAAATTCGAGTTGCATTTAAACAGAGTCTAATACAACACATCTATGGATGAGAGGTAAACTCAATGTTCAGATTGTAATTCAGCCAGCATTCGAGATTTCCAGAATCGTCCAAGAGTTGAATCTCTGCCTTGTAGCCAAGCATCTGCATGACCTGTAACTCGTGCCGAAGCACCAGATTGATCGAAGAAGAATCGCCACGACTCGTGTATCGCTCAAGTGTATCGACAATAGTCTTCCTGTCTCTCAAGCTGAGCTCTGGAGTACTAGATTGACAGTCGAGGCTGGAAATGGAGTCAGAGAATCGAGTCGAAGGGCCCGGCTGCCCTGAATCATGTGCTTCGGCAGGTGGTCCTAGAAACGGTTCTAGAGATTCGATGTGGCATGATTTGATGCCCAGCCACCTGACTGAGCGGTTGTAAGCACCTGGTACAGGAAGAAGCCGCCCTGAGCCATAGAGATAGCAGTGAAATATATTGATGCCATCGGGGTCAAAGTCTGCCAGAACGAAGATTGGAACATCTGGCCGGTGACGACTCAGTGAGGACAGAAAAGATCGAGTGGCCATGTCAGGATATCCCCTCGCCTGTGGAAGTAAGCGGATGGCCTTTACCTTTCAAGATTTTGACCACGGACGTACGGTAATCAGTAATCCTTGACCACATTCAGCTCTTTCCCAGTATCTGGAGGTCGCCAGCGAGCGGAATGTTGCCTTTTATATGATTAGAGGCAATGCGAACTGAAATAGAAAATCTTGCTGCGAGAGCTCACATCTTTTTCAATGACCAGAATCCAACGAATTGGCCTGATATTGAGGCCCTCGATAGAGCCTGACGGCGGGATCACGATACCCTACCAGGGTCAGAAGACATTATGAAGAGAGTTTCTGATCAGCTACCGTTCCACCAGAGAATGCGTCCATCTCCCTGCCATCCGCAAACTCGATGCTCAGCGGGCCTGCCACGATACCCCTGGCTGATGCTACCTGGCGCAGTCTTAGCTACACGTTTTGCATGGTACGTCCGTACTAACAATGTTTAAATCACTGCGGTCGAGATGGAGAGTAACTGCAAGATTATCCACCAGCTCATCGACGACTCTCTGAGTATCGAAAAGTTCCTGGTGCTGGTAGAATATGCTTCTAGAGGGCCATGGTCAGCCATTTGGGAAGACGTGTAAGAGTCCGCGGTGCATCTCACGGACCGTTTGGTCAGTGTAGTATTCGATACCAGCGCATCATGCGCCAGTTGAAGTATGAAGACAATGCGAGCTATGAAACATGAGCCTGCAGTACAAACAGTGCTCAAGTCGTCATTCAGCCATTACCAAATTTCTGGGCTTCGGCAACGGAACGACCAGGAAAAGAAACTTGTGTTGGAACAGCCCTATCATGCCGCAATTGCACGTTTCTGCGAGACAACATTGGAATGCTCATTGGCTCTGCAGAAGAGATGCTGTCGATGACGGTCTCCAGAAGGCTCTCAATACGCGATATGGCCGTCCCAGAGGCGACGCTCTGATCTCTCGCCACCCCTCTTGACGGCTCACCGAAAGTATCTTGGCTGGAAGATGCCATGCCGACGACGGTGTAAGGCGTGCGAGGTCGGAAGCATCAACTTAGCCCAAGGCCTGTCATTTCGTGTGACAACTTGAAGTGGAGGAGTTGTTCTGGTCGAGAAGTTGACGCTGAGAACCTAGCCAACTGGGCGGTGTGTACACAGGTACCTATGTACCTAGGCACATACGGAGTACATATGTCTCGTACTCCATACTCCGTACTCCGTACATATGTATCTTTGCAATTGCAGCTGCGCCGGTAATTCGAGTCGACCTATCAACGGCCCCGTGTACCTGGGTTGGTGGAGCTCGTGCAATCATCACCGCCCAAAGCCGTTAGAATTTGGAACGTTCATTGGCGATTGGCCCAGTCGCGCCTCCCCAATGATGCAAGCTTCACACTTCACAGCCTCCTTATTTTTAGCTTGCCATCGCTAACATCTCAGCACTACATACATACTCCGTATGTACCTAGCTTTCAATGCGCCGCATCGTGCAAAACGGTCTTGCACGCGAAGCCTCAAGTCTACCTCTCAACACAAATCCACATGGCTACCACAACAGGACGCGACCTTGGCTCAGTCAAGCCGCGTAAGCGAGCTACCGATGCTGAGCTTGGATTTCCCCAGAAACCCACCATCGAGGCGAAAACGGACCCCACACGATGGAGATTAAAGGACGATGACAGCCGCCATTCGTGGCTTTACCTTGAGAGCGAAAAGAAGGCAAAAGACTGGCCTCAAAGCTATGCTGAGAAATATTTTCTTGGCCTACCTCTGGTACGAGCTGCTAAACGCTTAAAGTACTTGCTAATAAAGCTGGCTTCACGTCTGGCTGACTCTATTTCACGCAATTAGGATCTCCCCGCTCTGCCTTGGGCCAAAAACCCATTAGATGCTGCTGGAAACGCACTGCGTTTCTTTGAAAAGCTCCAACAACCGTCAGGGCACTGGGCTTGCGAATATGGCGGGCCAATGTTTCTGCTGGCAGGCATCGTGGCCAGCTGGCATGTGACCAAAACGCCGATTCCATCAGCGTACGCAACCGCTATCAAGGATTATCTCACCGCAAGAGCACATCCTGAAGATGGAGGCTGGGGCCTGCACACTGAGGGTGAAAGCACCGTGTTTGGTATTACCCTGAATTACATGGCTCTGCGACTTGTTGGTGTTGACCCCGAAACCCCCCTCATGGTGAAGGCCCGGGCGACGCTTCACAAGCTCGGCGGCGCCGTGAACGCACCTCACTGGGCCAAGTTCTGGCTTGCCACTCTAGGGGTGGCCAGTTGGGATATCGTGAACCCCGTGCCTCCAGAAGTCTGGCTGCTGCCTGACTGGGTGCCGATTTCGCCATGGAGATGGTGGATTCACATGCGACAAGTATTCTTGCCAATGGGGTATATTTACTCAAAGCGGTGGGTTTGTGAAGAGACGGACGTTATCCGCGGACTCAGGGAGGAACTCTTCACGGAGCCTCATGCTGAGATTAATTGGGCGGCTCATCGAAACAGCATTGCGCCGGGAGACAACTATCACCCCAAGTCGTGGCTGCTCAATGCTGCGAATTGGTTCTTTGTCAACGTTTGGAACCCGTACCTGCGACCGAACTTCATCAAGCAATGGGCCGAGGACTGGGTAAGCCAGTTGGTAGACATGGAGGACGCCAACACGGACTACCTGGACCTTGCTCCGGTGAATGCGGCAATAAACACGGTTATGTGCTATGTCCGGGACGGGCCAGACGCGGTCAGCGTCAAAAAACACATTGAACGATTGGATGAATGCCTCTGGGTCACCCAAGAAGGCATGCTGTGCAACGGCACCAACGGCGTTCAGTGCTGGGATACTGCCTTTTTGATCCAGGGCGTGTTTGCAGGCGGACTTCAGAACGACGAGAAGTGGCGGCCTATGCTCATTCGCGCTTTGGAGTATCTCGAACGGCAACAGATTCGTGAAAATTGCGTTGATCAGGAAATGTGTTATCGGCAACCAAGAAAGGGAGGCTGGCCCTTTAGCAACAGAGACCAAGGCTACGGCGTCAGTGACTGTATCTCAGAAGCACTCAAGGCCATCATCCTGCTACAGAAAGTGGGCGGATTTCCAGAAGTGCTCCAAGACCAGCGGATCTTTGATGCAGTCGACACGCTCTTGATCTACCAAAACGACAACGGCGCCTGTTCGTCCTACGAAGCACGACGGGCAGGCGAATACATGGAAATGCTCAATGCAGCGGAGGTCTTTGGCCGGATCATGATCGAGTACGACTACCCCGAATGCACAACAGCCTGTGTTACAGCGTTGTCGTTGTTCCAGAAGTACTGGCCTCAGTACAGAGCCAAAGAGATTAGTCTCTTCATCAAGAGAGCGACCAATTGGATCAAGAGCAACCAGCGAATCGACGGTAGCTGGTACGGCAGCTGGGGCATCTGCTTCACCTACGCCACCATGTTTGCTCTGGAGAGCATGGCCAGTATTAAGGAAACATACGGCAACAGCAAGATCTCGAAGCGAGGCTGTGATTTTCTGATTTCCAAGCAGAGAGCCGATGGTGGCTGGTCTGAAAGCTACAAGGTAGGCAGATTGAGTCAAAGCTCCACCACCGTCTGATACCTTGATTTGATGAAATCTAACACGACGCAGGGCTGCGAGACGATGGAATACCATGAACATCCGATGGGCTCTCTGGTGGTGCAAACCTCCTGGGCTCTAATAGGCTTGATCGAGGCTGATTATCCTGATATTGAGCCTCTGAAGAAGGGCATCAAGCTGATCATGGAGAGGCAGCAGGAAAACGGCGAGTGGTTGCAGGAAGCCATTGAAGGCGTTTTCAACAAGTCTTGCATGATTTCGTACCCCAACTACAAATTTACGTTTCCGATCAAGGCGTTGGGGTTGTTTGCGAAGAAGTATCCTGATATTGTAATCGAATAAGCATGCAGGCTGCTGCTCATCAATACGTACCTAAGGTAGAAGAAGTAATGTTTCAAGGTTAATGTCACTCTTGGCGATATCGCGAGCAGTGTTGATGGTAGTGGTCACTGGTGATTACACAGCCATGTATGGTGGTGTTGATGAGCAGCGCGAAACGTCGCACCATCTACCTATGATGGCGCTCTTCACAAATACATTTCAATGCATTCACTTCCAATGCTATTCACCTCCACAACAAGAAAGACATATCTGTCATGGGAATTTAAAGTAGTGTACAAAAATGGCTTTGAAGTTATTATAAAACAATCCCAAAGGCCAAGTCGCAGAGCGGTGCCCCGATTTCATATGCCGCGAGGACGACGTACATACACATACATACACCCAAACTGGTATGTATCGTCCAGCCTGAACGGGAAGATGCCCCTGTTATTGCCACATCACCAACCGGCTATGTACTCGAATGATGAGATCCGCTTCTCGTAGATACAACAATTCACTAAGCACACGACCCCAACAAGTTCAAGCACTTTTTGATCCATTAATAGGTACGGCCACTTTGACAGTGGACACAGCTGTGTAAGAGGCGGCGACATTCAACGCAAGATTCGATAGATCCGATGGTGAAGAAAAAGTGTCTTGAACTTGTACAAATCGCGTGCTCTTTTAAGTGTGGTGTTCACGAAACGCTCCTCTATCATTCGAGCTGCTGAGTGTGTTCAGAAGCAATAATAGGAGCATGTTCCCGTTCGGACTGACGATACCTGTTTTGAATCTTGATGTAGTGGCCGCTCAACGGGTGGACACTTGTTGAGAGTCTGAGTCACAGACGACGTTGGCGTTTGGTGATGCCTCGGGATACTCTAGAACCTATGTGCGTACGGGTTTCGATTTTCCGAACAAAATCGTTTTTTGGTTTCGGTGTTGATAGATTGCATCCAGAGGGGAATTTGCTGGCGATGTCGAGCTCTTTGAGCTCTGAAGCGGGATGTTGGGCTCTGGCTGTTCGTGAAGCGTGAGGTTCGACCCAAAAGCGGGGTACGGTATCGATTCTAGCATGTTCGACGTTGTTGCGATTCGCGAAGCAGACAAAACGTGGACCAGTCACTGCTCTGCACGACCCCAACAGCATCTTTGCTCTTTGATTCGCTGTTTTCCACGGCCTGTTCACCGATAGGTGACACGCTCTACGACGAGCTTAAAAATTCACAAACCATAAAAACCATAAAATTCTCGTACACCAATCTACGGCTTGTAAGACGAACGATTATCACATTTTCTGCCAACCAGGCCGTCGGATCACTCACCCACTTCAACTCCTACCGTGAAGAAAACCCTTTTGACGCACATTCACATCGGTTACACTGAAACCACAGCCATCCCAGCGCAGCCAGATGTCGCACATCACACAAGCCGAGCAAGGCTTAAAAGCCCTCGACGAAAGAAAATGGGAAGACGCCCTCAACGCCCTCTCCAAGGCCCTCCTCGGGTCCACAAACCCAGCCTGGCTCTTGGCTCGATCCCGGGCCCTGATCAGCCTCCAGCGCTATGAAGAAGCACTGGAAGACGCCAACCTCGCCTTCCACGCCGCCTATGACAGAAACAAGCGCGATCTGCTCATCGAGGCTCACTACCGTCGCGGCGTGGCATACTTCCGCATGGGGCAGTACGCCAACGGGGACTGCTGCTGCGTGTACGCCATGCGTCTCTGCAAGGGCCATCCCGCCATTGAAAAGGAGGACCCTAAACTTGCCCACCTGGATGAGGAGGGGTTCTGGACGGCCACGCTGGAGAATGCTAGGTTAGAGGCCACGGGGGATCCCTTTAATAAGCCTGGGCCTGCAAAAAGTGGCTATGAAGAAGGACCAGCTCATGTTAGTGAATGGCGCCGGGCGAGCACGATGCGTCAGCAGTGTCTGAATGTGATGGAGAAGCTTCCCGCAGGGGCTGAGGCGCGGAAAGTCACTGTGAGTGTGAAGCCGGAGCGGAAGGACGTTGTTGATTTGACGACCCATAAGGCTGGTGATGGGGAGGCTGGCAAGAAAGCGCAGGGAGTGTCGGCAGCGCAGCCACCGAAGGCTCTGGTTGTGCAGGACTACCAGACGAATGATGCCGTTACGGTGTCTATTCTCAGCAAAGGAGTCAACGAAGCTGTGCTGAATGTGGAGTTCCTTCCGGATCGTGTGCGAGTCAATCCTTTGGTGTATCCTGACGGTGAGCAAAAGGAATGGACTCTCGAGCTATACTCGCCGATTGATCCCTCTGCGTCTTCTTACCGAGTCAGTCCCGTCAAAGTCGAGCTGCGTCTTGCTAAAAAGGCGGCTGGCAAGTGGGCGCGGTTGAGCAAGCAGGAATCTGCGAATGATGGTGCAGAAGAGGAGAAGCAAAAGTAAGGTTCACCCCCAGTAGTTTCACTTACCCTTCCCTTGTTCGAAGAAGCTTGAAATCGAGAATCTAACTGGGGTATCAAAACAAACAAAAAAAAACAAACAAAAAAAAACAGCAGACTGCAAGCGTTGAAAGCTGCAAGAAAAAGAGCGATAGACTCTGCAGACGCAGCTGAAGCCAAGGCAGCAGAGTCAACGCCGAAACAAAAAAGCACCGGCAAACCCGCCAAAGCTACTACTGCTGCTACTGCTGCTACTGCTGCTACTGCTGCTACTGCTGCTACTGCTGCTACTGCTGCTACTGCTGCTACTGCTGCTACTGCTGCTACTGCTGCTACTGCTGTTAAAAAGTCGTCCGGGCCCGCCTATCCTACCTCCTCACGCACAGGGCCCAAGGACTGGGACAAGATCGCAGCTGAGGAGGAGCCCGAGGAGGTGTACGATAATGGGGTGGACACGTTTTTCAAGAAGATCTACGGAGATGGGAATGACGACCAGAAGCGCGCTATGATGAAGAGCTTTACGGAGAGTAATGGCACGACGCTTAGCACGGATTGGAAGGATGTGGCGAATCGGACTGTGGGGGTGAGTCCGCCTTCTGGGGTGGAAGCGAAGAAGTGGTAGAGAAATAAATGTGTTTGGCGATGATGGTGCTGTGGTGGTATCGGTGATACATACTCTGACGGTAGTGTGATGGTATTCTGATGATACTGTGATGTATTGTATTGTGTGAGCACTGGAGCTTTGTGTCTCGTCTACGCAGGTTGCATTGAGGGTGTGAAACAATGACAAGTACGAGTACGTCCGGTCTTTGCTGCGTGTTGTGTGAACAACGACGTTAATGTCCTTAATGGAGCGTTGTGGTGGCTGTACTTTTCCTGCAATTGTTCACGATGCTAGCAGGCATGTAGCAGGCATAATGCCATGTACATTGATGAAGGAACCTCGCGGTTCTTTTGTCAATTGAGGTCGTTATACACACATGTACATCCGTAGTCATTATGATACACTTACACATAGATCATGTTCACACACACATCAACTCTCTTCATATTTGATCTGCCAGAGACATCCTCACTCACACCTCTCTCACCTCTCTCACCTCTCTCACACCTCTCCCGCCTCATCCACCTCCCTCACCCTCCTCACCACATCAGACCACCAATCCCCCCCCCTCAACTCCTCCTCCGCCCCCTCCGGCGTCCACAGATGTCCCTCCCCGCGATGCTCACCCGCCCTCTCCCCCGGAATATACGCCGCCCGACTCAAAAAGTCCTCCGCAGCGATATACCCCCCCCTCAACCACCGCGAACCACCCCTATGCGTCGCATCAAACGCATTTCGTCCATGCAACACCCTCAAATTATCAAACAGCACACACTCTCCCTCCTGCATCTTATACCGAAACACCGCCCCCGGATCATTCACCAGCCCCTCAAACACCCTCGCCGCAGGAATCCATTTCTTCAAATCAACCTCCTCCCCGCCACACTCCTGCTGCTCATACCGCCCCTGGAACGGCGGACTCCAATACACACCCCCAAAGGACCCATCCGCCTCCCTCCTCAACACACTCCTCTCCGCGCGGTAATAATACCCGTGTTTATCATACTGATACGGCACCGCATGCTCCGCCAACACCCCCATCTTATTGGAGCCCCCCTTCCCCTTCCCCTTCCCCTCCCCCTTCCCCCGTCTTACAAACGGCCAGAGCAACCTCCCGACTCTCTCCCCATCACTAAACAGCGATTCCCCCCCCTCGCACGAATTATCCATACAGTGCAGAACCTGTATCATAGGCGGCGGGGCCAGATAGCATAGATCTTGGTGCAGGCCGAGATATCCGCTCGTGTAGGCCACGTTTTCGGCATGGGGCTTGGCGCGCACGTCAAAGGTTCGTCCGTAGAAGGTCTCGCGGAAGTTTGCGAGGCGGTTGATGATGTTTGGGAGGGAGGATTCGTGGCGGGGGACGTGGGTGAGGTAGACGATGCCGAGGCGGAGAAGGGTGATGAGGACGTCCCAGAAGGTGGGGGAGTAGGAGGAGGAGGAGGAGATTCCCGAGGAGGAGGAGGGGGAGGAGGCCATGAAGGCGTGGTAGTCGATTTTGCGAATCTGCGTGGATAGGGTGCTTGCGTCCCAGTATTGGACGCCTGTGCGGGCGAGGAGGGCTTGTTTGCGGTGGAAGAGGCTATTGGGGCGTCTGCCGTGAGGGGAAGCGGGAGCGGGCGTGGGAGCTGGCGTGGGAGCAGAGGTATAGGAAGAGGAAGAGGAAGAGGAAGAGGAAGAGGAAGAGGAAGAGGAAGAGGAAGAGGAAGAGGAAGAGGAAGAGGCAGAAGAAGCTGAAGCTGAAGCAGAGGAAGAGGCAGAGGCAGAGGAAGAGAAAGATGCAGATTCAGAAGCAGGCCAATGTGAAGAAGACGCAGAAGACGCAGAAAAAACCACACGCTCAACACGCCCCCACGGCACAACCGTCTCATGCCGCCCCCCCTCCCGGCCCTCAAACCGCACCACATCATTCGCAAACTGAATCCCCAGACCATCCTCCCTTGCCCTCACACCCACGATGCGAATCTCGGGCGGAATCTCCACAGATGCAAAGGTTTTGTTACCGGAGGACTCGTCCCGGCAGGTGGGGCAGCTGCACTCATCGCGGAGGGTAGCCGCGTGGAGGCGCCGAGGGGGGAGGGTGCTATTCTGATGGTCTTGGTGCTGGAGGAGGATGTGTTGGTGTGTCCAGGAGATGGTGATGTTGTTGGGGGTTTGGCTGGTTTGGCTGGTTTGGCTGGTTTGGTGGGTGAGTTGTTGGTGTGGTGTGTAACGGCGCACTTGGCCTTGGCCCGGGAGTGGTGCGAGAGATCTGTACAATCTGTGGTGAATGAGGCCCGGACGGCGGTATGTCGCGCGGAGGGCGATGGTGAGGGTTGAGAGCATGGTCTTTTTTGCAGGGAGGGAGGGAAACGACTCGACCGACGATGGAACGAACGATTGACAAAGGAAGCATGCGAGATGGTGGGCGAGATGGTGGGCAAGATGTAACAAGACGGGCAAAATGGCTCTTATTACGTTCTTGAGAGCGCTTGTTGTTCGGGTCTTCGGGTTGCAGCTACGGACGGAGCAAAGCGATGGATGGATGCTATGTAGTTACGGAGTAACGGAGTACAGACAGAGAGATGCCGCGGCATCTTCGTGGGGATTCCCGTTTCCGTGGGGCATCCATCCGTTCATCCGCCCGAAGTTGGCGTCGCCACCAGTGAGTCAGTCACTGACCACCGACGGTTGCAACTTGCGGGGGGTATATGTAATAAAGGAGCGATGATATACTCTGTATGGACGGAGGAAACAGACCATTCACTCACTCAACAACACTCATCCGTCAGCCGCTTCTTCGTAACGGGTACGTATTTGGTTGGCCGTGCATAAATACCCCTCGCCATCACCCCTCACGTCATGACGGCCTCGTCCATCACATCCTCAATCACATCTACGCACATACGGAGCACACCCTGACGTGGCGGTCGCCGCGCAGACAGCCGTCATAGACACATCAGTCAATTCATTTCTTCATCTCGTCAGCTATCTATTCCGATTACTCGACCACCGCTTAACCGTCACCTCCCTCACCCGGTACAGCTTCAACGCCTCCGCAAACCCCTTCTCCATCGCAGCCTCGAACTGCGGCCCCGACGGCACATCCACGTACACCAGGATCAGACTCTTGATGACGTGGGAAAGAACCCGCACAACACCGTGAAGCCAGTGCCACGTCTTGGGAGGAGCCTGCGTGCCCTGTGCCTTCCACCACGCATCCGAATAGGACGGCACGACAATAAGGCCAAACTCGGCGTGATCAAACACCGGGCCTCGGGCGTACAGGAGCCAGTCCACACCAAACTTGATACCCGCGCGCGGAACCCAGCCAAGCGAGCGGTAGTGGTGGTAGACGGCGTATTGTACGAGGAACCCATCGTCAGGCTGCAACGCAGCGTCGTCCGCCTCGATGCGAGGTGGGAAGTACGAGTATTGCCGGAAGAGCGTCAGCACGTCTTTGTTGGACAAGACCCTTCCGGTGGAGGGGTGCGTCACAGACAAAGCGCCCAGGCCAAAGGACAGGAAGTAGGCCTCCTCGGGGGTGAGTTGGAGGTGCTCCCTGTTGACAATCTCTTCCTTGGAGCTATCGGGGCCATCAGAGCCGTCAGAACCCTCTTGCACCACTGCCGACGAACTCACTTCAGAAGCAAGGCCGCTTGCTTCTGTAGCTGGTAGTGGCATCTGCACACTGGGACTCGTAGGCTCTTGTGGACTGGGGTCGGCCAAACTGAGCGTCGTCGGCTCGATCAGGGGCGAGAAGCGTACGCTCTTCTGCTGCTGCGAAATCTCCCCAGCAGCGTCGCGGCATGGCATATCGCCCGGTGTGAGGTGGCGGCCTGCGTCCTCGGGAACGGGGGGGTTCTCGACTGACGGGCGGACACGCCTCGCGGGGATGGTTTTGGGTGATATTTCGCTCGATGGCGGAGTGATATCACTTTGACCAGCTTCGCCCCCCGCAGTGACAGCGTCGGAGGTGCGATGTGCCGTTTGCCTGGCGACGCGGTCTGCCTCGGAATTGGGCAGACGCAGCAGTTCAAGCGGACCTACGGGGGAGACTTCGACAGACTCGATGGATTCCAGGACGGGAGCATCGGGCTTGCTGCTCGGGATCGATCCTGCTTCCGCCTCTGCATCAGGCAGAAGCAGCTCCAGAGGTCTGGCTGGGGACTGGGACTGGACCTGGGCCTTGGTCTTGGTCTTGAACCGGAAGAGCCTGTCTGCCTCTGAATTTGGCAAACGGAGCAATTCCAGCGGACCAACTGGAGGAGCATCAACCTCGGGAGCAGCAACGGCTTCGGAACCCTCAAGACTGTGGCGGGTGCTGCTGTCGATAGTCAGGCACGCAGCTTGACCTGCCTCTGTGTCGGGGAGAGACAGTTCCCGTGGTCTGGCTGGCGCCTTGGTCTGCAACCTTGCGACGCGGTCTGCCTCCGAATTCGGCAGACGTAGCAGTTCCAGCGGACCGACTGGGGCAGCATCGGTATCTTTGGGCTTTATGACGAGACAAGGAGGGCTGTCCGCGACTGGACTGACTACTCGCTCTGCCGCCGAATCAGGCAGAGGCAGCAGCACCAAAGGTCCGACTGAGGCTCGGACCCTTGACCTTGCGAGCCTGTCTGCCTCTGAATTGGGCAGATGGAGCAGTTCCAGCGGTCCAACGGGGGAGGCGTCAACGGCTTCAAGTCTCCCAGGAGTATGGCGAGCGCTATCCGCTACCAGGGCCGTCGGCTTGGTGAGATTGTCTGCCTCTGACTCTGGCGCAGGCAGCAGCTCGAGCGGGCAAGAGGGTACATCGACGGCTTCGCGCTCCGCAGCAAGATTGCCATTCTTGCTGCTCTCCATCAGGAAGGTCGCAGCTCTGTCTGCCTCCGAATCAGCTGGAGGCAGCAGCTCCAGCTCCTCGACCACGGCTTCAATAGCGGCAGAGGAATCCGAGGGCGACACCGCCAGCGGGGGGGAGGCTGAAGCGGCAAGGCGAGCCTCATCCAGACGTGTTTGGCGAATGGCCTCCTGCTCTAGCCTGGCTCGTTCCCATTTCACTCGAGCCCGCTCTTCTCGTCGCTGTGCCGTCA
Organism: Claviceps monticola; assembly: GCA_018360055.1. Classification (NCBI taxonomy): domain Eukaryota; kingdom Fungi; phylum Ascomycota; class Sordariomycetes; order Hypocreales; family Clavicipitaceae; genus Claviceps; species Claviceps monticola. The sequence goes on from SRPP01000268.1 coordinate 29,210, forward strand.
GGATCTCACTGACGTGGGTCTCCTCCTGACCCTTACGCACCAGCTCGCGCTTCAACCAGTTAGGCTCGCTTCGACTCAAGCTGCCTTTGCCATAGAAGCCTTGCTCCCACAAGGCTCGCATGGACTGGCCATCAGTGATGTGGACTGAGCCAGTGGCTTCGTCCCACACGCCGTGATGAATGATGGCGGGCTCTGCTGGTGGTGGGGAAAAAGTCTGTTGCAGCCACGTCCATCCCACGTGCAGGAGGGAGAGAATACTGCTAGGGATGAAGGCGGGGAGAGGGAATGTGCGGATTGGGGTGGGAAGGGCATAGATCTGGTAGACAGATGCCCGTTTCTGAGGTTGGGGACCGTCTTGGGGACTATCCCGCGTGGGTGCAGCCATGGGTGAGGCCATGGGTGCATGTGTAGGTGTAGTCGTGGCTCGACTACCGTCTTGAGAGTGTGATTGAAGCTCAGCCGTTTCGAGCTGAGGACATTTTGACTGTGCATAGGGTTAGCGAGGCACGTCGCTGGTTTGACGAAGCATGTAACAATTTGACAGGCAAAGCAACTGTAATCAGATACCGTTGTAGTCTATAAATAAAGGGCAATCACTGAGGTCGAAATGAATCGGAGTTCCTCTAAGCACCATACGAAAGGTGTCATCATGTATACAGGGTAGGGGGCAGGGTAAAGAACCGAGTGGACATTGCGATTTTTTTTTTGGCAAAACGCAATCGATCAAACAGGACAGAAAAAAAAAGAGACGCCATGAGGACATGACAACAGACCTACCTGGTCTAGGACATGGTCGATAAAAGCAACGCCGTCAAAGCAGCTGCCGACGCGCGAGAGCTGCAAAAGTAGCTTCTATCGCGATATTGGTTGTGGTGGTGCTGCTGTGGGATTGTCGCAGTTTTTGACAGAGCAAGATGGCCATAAAGAAGTGCGAGAAGAAGGGGAAGAAGGGGGCAATTTAAGGACAATCTGAAGCGGCCTTTGAAAGAAAAGCTGGGTCCCGACGCGCGACACGTCGCAGGGCAACGGGCGGCATGACTGGACAGCTCATTTTTGCGGTGTTTGCTGCTTGTCTTTGCTCGTGCGGTTGAGTGGCACGAAAAACGCACGAAAAACGACATGGAAAGCTTGGTGTAGCCGACTGGTCAAATTGTGTGTGCGATGGAACCTCTTGCAAGTTTGCAACCCTATGAGACCCGCCCATAGCCCCGCCCATAGCCCCGCCCATAGCCCCGCCCATAGCCCCGCCCTACCACCCCAACTGCTGGGGCAGAGTCGCAATTATGTATGTACATAGTTATGTGTTCCGCAGAACCATCGTGTCCTTCCCTCCTCAGCGATGCACACCACACCATAATAATGCACGAGGATCCGAACATGGGCGTTTGGACATGATACATTCCAAGCATGGCAAAGAGGACGTAAACAGAACATCATCGTGAGCATGTGCAAGTGGCACAAGACGCAGCTTGTCAGCCCATGACGTGTCGGCTCTATCCGTTGCGTTCCTGAACCGTGCGCGTTCGAGGCCCGGGAACTGTGGGTACGTGCGCTGTACATTAGGTATGTACATACAGAGTATGTACATAGTCCTAGCCTGTCCTGTCCATCCATGGGTGCTGCTCCTGCGCAGCCTTGCGTCTTTTTTCTTTCCCTTTCTTGAAGCACCTCTGCCGCGCCCAGGGATGACTCGAGATGCAGCTCACGAGCCGCCGACGACCCGGCTGATGATGTCTGGCCTCTGCTTCCAATTGCACGTCTCACTCTCGCACCTTTCTTCGAACCTTTGTCAAGTCATCAAGTGACGCGAGCCAACCGTTCATCATTTGCTTGACCAAGTCTCGACGCCTAGTCGCGCAACTTCAAACTCGCGAGCAGCGCTGTGCTGCCATCCCGACGCCTCCGACGCACCCATACCGTCCAGACGCCGCGCAATGCCCACTGCCACGGCCTTGAAATGGTGCCCTTTGTAGAGATCATCGCCTTAGTTTGCCTCATCTGGACCATCGGTGTCGTCCTTGTCCAGGCCATCGGCGTTGCAGCCATGTATGCAACCCCCCCTATCCGGGCAGCAATATACGACAGGTTGACTGGACACTGTGCGTGACTTGACTTGCTGACCTGTTTGATACTCGGCCTCAGATTTCGCTACTTCTCCAAACCTGCTCCGCCATCGGTGTCCTCCACGCTCGACCGAAATGCTCCCGCGGTGACCATCATCCGTCCCGTCAAGGGCCTCGAGCCCCGACTGTACGAATGTATCGCATCAACTTTCCAACAGAACTATCCCACCGACAAGCTGTCCATTCGACTCTGCATCGAAGACGAGACCGATCCAGCATACCCAGTTCTCCAACAGCTGGTGCGCGATTTTCCGGACTTTGATGCCCAGATCCTGATTGAGACGAGCGATCCCATCTTACATGGCACCAGCGGGCACGTCGACAATCTGGGGCCGAATCCCAAGATCCGCAATATTAGCAGAGCATATCGCGAAGCCAGCGGAGACATTATCTGGATCATCGACTGCAATGTCTGGGTGGCCAAGGGGGTCCTGGGGCGCATGGTGGACAAGCTAATGGGCTTTGTCCCGGCCGGACAAACAGCCAAGCCGTACAAATTCGTGCACCAGATGCCTCTGGTCGTTGACATGGCAGCGTACAACCAGTCAGCCACCGAAGAAACACAAGCTCTTTCATCGTCCACAGACGCAGATCCAGAAGCGATACCTGGCCTGGCTGGAGATATGGACAAGGACATGTTCGGCAAGATTCTCCGCCAAGGAGGTGGTCGACTTGACGAAATGTTTTTCGCCACAAGCCACGTCAAGTTCTACGGGGCCATCAACTCCGTCGGCGTTGCTCCCTGCATCGTAGGCAAGAGCAACATGTTCCGCAAAACCCATCTCGACCAAGTAACGACGCCCTCGAGAAACCCCCTCCTGCCCAAGACGGACAACAAGGGCGTCGGTGTCGACTTCTTTTCCTTCAACATCTGCGAAGACCACCTGATTGGGGACCTTCTCTGGAGATCTGACATCCCGGGGTACCTCAATCATGGCATGGTCTGGGGCGACGTGGTCATACAGCCCCTGATCAACATGTCCATTGCGTCCTACGCAGCACGTCGCTGCCGATGGCTGCGTGCTCGCAAATTCACCGTCTTGGCTGCAACGCTGGTTGAACCTGGCGTGGAATCATTCCTCTGCTGCGCATACCTGGCCTTTTCTCTCACGACGCTGCCTTGGGCCCACGAGACGCTGGGTATTCCCCAGACATGGTCATCCATGGGCCTCGTCTGGCTCGTGGCTGTCTCGCTGTGGATGTCTCTGGACTGGTACACGTTTCGGCATCTCCATTCGGGAGCGAGTGTGCGGCAGGACGCGGACAGTCCATGGTTTGTTCGTGGAACGCGCCACGCCACAGGGGGTGTTCCACGGCGCGGCTTTCTGGAATGGTTCCTCGCGTGGCTGGCTCGCGAAGCGCTAGCTCTCCCGGTGTGGACTTGGGCGGTCTTGTGCGGAACGACGGTCCGGTGGCGAGGCAAGACGTTTCGGGTCGACTTGGATACGTCAGTGGTGGAGGTCGGCGGGGATGGCTCAGCGGCGACGAGGAGATCCTTGGGTGTGCCTGGGGTGGAACGGGCGAGGCAGTCGAGTAAAGATCGGTTGGATTAATCTTGCAGGCTGCGCTTCCTCTGGTCTTGGGATATCAATACCTTGGCCATGTTGTTGTACCTGTACAGAGTATGTATTACGCTGATGCGCCATAGCCGTGCGTGTTCTTGTCTGGGTTGGTGGAGTGTCTAGAGATGCCATCGTACATACTCATGTTCTACTGCATTTATGTGTAAAAGCATATTTAACAAGATCTAGACTATATCTTAATTTTTATATACTCCACGTACATACACTACAACGACAGTAGCACCTTATGGGCATGAATCATAATGCGAAAATGCTGAAGAACTAACCGCACAAGACTCAGTCCAAGGCGTCGGACCCGGCATTTGTCAACCACATCAACCAAAGGAGCCCCCCCCCCAACTACGTTGCACAGCACCAGCTAGAGGAAGTTTTATTGCTACCTCCTCTTCAGGCTGAAATCTCCCTCATCATCAGCGAGGCCCTGGGCCCAAAAGCATGGCGGCACCCCAAAAAAGGGCCAGTTACTTCCACCTTTCAGGTGAAATACATAGGTATGTATGTATTCCATGACTGCAAGTTGACGGAGCTTGTGCGGAATCCTCCCGACGAGGCTATGTACCTACCTATGTACGTACCAGGTAAGACAGAGTTCCTATTTCGGTCCAGACACGATACGTTGGCTTGAGAGGCGTGACAAGGGAGCAAGAAGATAGGCTCGGGAAGGTAACACTGTAGGGAACAATTGCCGAGGAGGCTAAATATCCGGATGGCGATGGCGATGGAGAGACAAGAAAGAGACTTTGGGAAACAAATTGGGAATCTGGGGGGGGTTTTTTTTTTTTTCAGCTGGAGAAAATAGCGAGCGATGCGATGAATCACGCTTATAAGCATGTTACTGTCAGCGGCCCTGTGGCGAATCCTCTGAGCAACATCGTGTCCAGCGGCAGCGACCAGAACAAGAAGAAGAAGAATATGTAGAAGAAGATAGACATCGGATATCTTTCGGGGCAGCGCGAGTAGCTAACTAGAGCAAACAGTTAGGTAATCTGGTCGAAACCCCCACAGGCCTGAGGCGGCACGGAATGCCTCTGCGGCAGGATGTCCCAATTCCAACACAAAACAAAGAATGCGGTTGGTTCTACGGAGTAAACAGTCTATAAACAGAGCCGCGTGACGAGAAGGTCTTTTCTTTGGCCATGGGCGAAGGATGGTCATGCATAGAAATGTGGGGGACGCGTTGTGGGGATAAGTTGGTTGTCCACCCCGTGAAGTTCTGCAACAGTTCCTGAACTTCCGAACCCATGCATCTCTGGGGAATGTTAGGGTTGATGCGGGGTAACTAATGAATGGACGAACACTGGACGACGCCTTCGCTGCCCTCAAGTTGTCTTTCCATATCGTCCATACATACATACATACATACATACATACATACATACATACATACATACATACATACATACATACATACATACATACATACATACATACATACATACATACAT
>SRPP01000269.1:0-34186 GCA_018360055.1 Claviceps monticola
GTGCGGTGCGTGTTTACACAAGTGGCTGGTGCGTTTCGCGCCACTGAACCGAGTTACCGTTTTGAAGACGTTTTGAAATACGTTAATTGTGATGATTGCTGAGTATATCTCGAAGATGATTGGCCAGGAGACAGGGTCAGGTCTGAGACAGGGTCAGGTCTGAGGCAGGGGTTAGGGTCAGCTCTTCTATACGCCCCAAATTTAAACGCACGAAGTGCTTGCTCGGCTGGGCTCCTGGTTATTTTTGCATCTATGCACAGAAAAACCACGTAGGGAATGAAGAGCAGCACACAGAGACACACAATTTTGACCCGAAAACTTCTTTCTGTGCCTAAGAATGGATTGCCTCACAAACTTGCAGTCTCACGCACTTACATACATTTGAATAGAAGTACCTGCTTTTGCTGCCCTTTGAAAATCAAGATGCGAAACGGGCAGTCGATAAGCCGGGTACTACTTCGACGAACGCCCGTAGACACAGAGCATCTTCGAGCGCCATGATCACAACCAATTTTGACGTACGCTGCGGTGAGCTGTCCGTCAATCATGCGATAATTTCTCGAGACAATATTGGCAAAGGCCATTTCATTCTGGAGGTCCCATTTCTATAGGAAGGCAAGAAGCTCGGCAAGAGTGGCAAACTGCACAGAGGCCAGGCAAATCTTCGATTTGACCTCCATCACACTCGTCAAGGGCTGAGCCGTGGTGAACAAGCAGAGTTATTCGCGGTAAGTTTAGAACAGGGATTAGAACATAAGTACACATAAAGATGTTGAAGTGAGAGGGGTTGGTTTGATGATATTTCAATCGTTACTGATAATACGACGGCAAGGTGATGTCGATGATGTTACATAGTTAAAAGAGTAAGAACTTCTGCTCGGGCAAGAGCGAAGTACGCGAGAGGGTGTGGGATAGGGGAAGTGGCCGTATCAAAGATATCCAGTATCACGGCTACGAATATGCCTGCCCCACTCTTACAGCTTTTTTCGTTATACATAGCTTAGAGTAGGGACACCCATGTACTTAGGTACCTATGTATGTATACATACGGAGTACCTACATGTCTCGAGTGAGGCGGGGAAAAAATGGATCGTAATCAAAGATGGTCGCAGACCATCGGCGGGAAGGAGCATCGGCCAGCTGACTAGGCTGTACTGGGTTTGGCGCGAGGGAGGCGCACTTTCCCGTCATACCGTAGCCACGGTTCATTTCATCTTCACCTGTTGCAACTTGCAAAAGCTCCCGCTCTAAGAAAAGCCCGTTGATTCGCTAGGCCCCGTTCTTCAGCACGCTGTCGAGTGCGAAACACACGTCCCACTCACTCATTGTGATACATATTAGCCGGCATACGTTACACAACAAATCGAGACGAGCCTGGCAAAGAGCAAAAAAGCAGCCCTGCGCGGCATGTGCCAGCTTCCCCAGATTCTTCACATTACGATTCACTGCCCGTCATAAGGTGGCGCTCTTTGCTGTGATGGGCCATGGTAGGCTGCAGCATGGGTAGCGAACACTCGCACGCACTCAACGCTCCAATCGGGTAACAAGATGTCGGACTGCTCCAAGCCGAGAGATGTGAGCTCACCGTGTTTCCCGGATGATAATATCTCGGTATTCTCAGGGGAACCTGGCATGTAGATCCCGCAAATTCGGGCTGAGGCTAAAATCTGTTCAAGGTCTGGCCAGCTGGCGATGGGGCTGTCGGCTGGACAAGATCTGTCAGGTGCGTTGCCGACGTTGTTGGTATTGCCAAGTTCTTCAGTCTTCTCCCTGTCCTTAATTTTGCTGCCATTGCTGTCAGTTGCGGTCGCAGCACTGCAAATGCAAGACGTTGCACTCAACCGAAGGCTGGACACAGATCAAAAGACGGATCCCACATTTGGCCTGCACGGCCCGATGTGGCGTACCCGGAAGGATTGCACCGAGACTTACGGAGTACAGAGTATATGTATTATTATCATTACTTCTACGGAGTAGAGATGGTGTAAATTTACTCCGTACATAGGTATCTAATGTACCGCCATTGGACAATGGAGTGCCGTTTACATGCCGTTTACATGCCGTTGAATCCCCGTTGGTTCGACAAAGCTTATTTGTCCAACATCTTGCTTTCGCCCCACTAATTGCAACGTCGTCGTCCATACGGCTCACGGCCAGGGTCACGCACGTTGATGATCATGCAATTCACTGCTCGGCTCGCGCAAGAGGAGGTGCTTGCCTCACTTGTCTCATTCGCGAAGCATTGCTTGTCGACGAGCTCTTTGCGATGACTGAATGAGCTACGCCAAGCTCGGCGCTGGCGAGCATCTTTTGGGGTAGAGTCGTCTCTCGCGGTTGCCCCGCTCACGTGCATTTTCGAAGACACGATGATAGAGATATGTATGTACATACCTACATACCTACCTATATACATACACATTTACCCACCCCTGCCCAGTTCCGCGTTCCCCTGGCATCATGGGGGAGAAGTCGAAGCAGCCCGACAGAGGCTAACGTTAACACGGGATAGATTGCGCCACAAGTCGCGTGTGTGCCTTGCATGTGCCGGTACTATGTAGATACATATGTACATATTTTATATTCTACGGGTTCGTACAGCATCCGAACGCGGCACGCTTGTCCGGGGACGTATACGTTGGGGGACGCTGGGAATGCAACAAAGCGAAGGCGTTTTGTTTCATTCATCCATATCCCGCCGCTATCTCCCCCGCCGCTGTCTCTCGCCGCCACTTGGCATGGATGATGGGGGTGATACAAGGACACGCGGGCTTCCAGACTCACTGCTGCGTGTCGCCAACAGTCGCGACAGTCCCGTGCATCCGTCCGCATTGCTGCTGTGCATGAATCCCCTGGCACTGGTGACTGCAGAGTACGTACTCTGCATCTCTGCCACGGACGGCTCAATCCAGATGCCAAATGCAGTTCGAGTCGAACCGGACAGCCGGGGCGTGCGTCAACGAGCAGAAAGACCCTACAGCTGCTGCTTGAGTCTAAGTTCCTTGTCAATCTACTGTCAGCCAGAGTCTTTTTAACTAAGTGCCGACCCAGGTGAAGCGGCCGTCTCGTCTGCCTCTGTTTCTGCTTTTCCGCCCTGCCTTGCCAGTCTACACATATACTTCCTATCAGATGCAACCCTTCAGTTGAACGGCCGACTGCATTGCTTCACCTTTCAGAATCAGAAATGCTCCTGTGCTTGGGTTATATAGTAGGAAGACCTGGTTCGATCCTGTCACCCGTCACTTGTCCAAGCACAAGCGGCCTGGCCCATCTTTTCGAGCACACAGTCACCAGACGTGGCATCATCTCAGGCCGGAGTTTGATCAGTCGTACAGCGTTGCTGACCCCAGCCGCCAGTCGAAACCGACCCTTTACATCTCTTGGTCGCGGAACAAGTCGTCGAGCTTTAATACGGTCACCCATTCCTACATGATCATCATCAACCCTGTCGCTCGGCTCTCTCAACTTTCAAACGGACCAATCGCGTACCATGACTCCGGCCATGGCCTTGAAATCCAACGACCGGTACGCGAGGATCAGCACGATAGAGTGGGCATGCTCTAGTCTGTCGCTCTTGGGATGCCTGTTCATTATCGTCACTTTTTGCTATTCGACGGCGTTCCATAAGCCGATTAACCGGCTCGTCTTTTATGCTTCATTTGGCAACCTGTTCACTGTTGTCGGGACGCTGATGTCTCGATCGTACCTTCAAGACATAGACTCGTTCGGCTGCCAGTTCCAAGCAAGTCTGATTCAACTGTATGTTCCGAGGGCCTAGACTCGTTACAAAGCTCAGACGGCCTTGCTGCTATGTCGATATTGTTATTGTATGCTGACGAACTCTTCCGCTCCTGGTAACAATAGTTTTTTGCCCGCAGATGCCTTCTGGACCCTGGCAATGGCGATCAACGTGTATCTTACCTTTTACTTCAAATTCGACGCTTCGCGATTGAGGAGAATGGAAATACCGTACCTGATTGGGTGTTATGGTTTGCCAGCCATCCCGGCTGTGGCGTTCCTCTTCATCAAAAGTTCAGAGGGAGTACGGGTCTACGGTAACGCAACTCTATGGTGTTGGATATCCCAAGATTGGGATGTTCTTCGCATCGCTGTCTTTTACGGTCCCGTGTGGTAAGTCAATTCGATGGCAGCTGATTCGAGTAGCCCCGTCATCACCACCTTTTGCGAAGCAAGAAGTAATGACCGCTGACTATCTAGGACAAATAGGGTGGTGATTTTCCTCACGTTCTTCATCTACCTGCGAGCTGGCCGTACGATATATGAGAAACGAAAGCAATTGCGAGGCTTCAATTCCTCCGACGCAGACCCAATGTCTATCAACGGCGAGACCGTCACCACGACCCGAACGACAGAAGTGATCATCACGACCGAGGTGATGGGACAAGAGGGGTTCCATCTCGACCCTTTGAATCCACGAGATCCGATGGAAATCCCCGGACACGGCACTAGCGTACCCATTGGAGTCTACTCGGTCCATATCACGGCAGATAGCACCGCCTTTCAGCATGGCAAAGACGATGCTATCATGTCGCGGCATGGATCGGCGGCCCAGCAAGCGCAATTCTTTTCACAAAACCAGCCGCGGAAAGCAGCCACCATGGCCCGTCGACGTAATCACGAACTCAACAATGCAGCTTGGTCATACACAAAGTGCTCTATACTCTTCTTCACAGCCATCATCATCACCTGGATCCCGTCGAGCGCGAACCGCGTATTCTCCCTAGTCCATGACAAAGACACCTCATTGCCTCTGGAGTACATGAGCGCGTTCGTGCTTCCCCTACAAGGATTTTGGAACGCCATTATTTATGCAACGACGTCGTGGTCAGCTTGCAAAGAATTATGGGATCATTTAAAATTCAAAAAGCCGTCTGGTTGGCCGGCTGAACCACATGGCAAAAGACGTCAAAAAAGAAGCAGCAGGCTGGACGCCCGCTTGCAGCGCCGCAGCCAGTTTGTTCCACCGGCAGGCAGCACCAAGACTTATTCGTCGGAAAGCACGACGGAGCTAGCGAGTGCCAGGACGCACTCCGCAGATGTCAGCTACCAGTGCTAGATTTAATGCGTTTGAGACGCTATTGCTATCACCGATCGTTACGGATTATTTTCGTCTACCCCTTTTTCTGTATCTACTTGCTTTTCTTGTGTATGTTCTCTTTCTGTACTGTGGTGGACACTGGACAGGGATTTCCAAATCCAAACATTGGATGAATCCCTCTCAACAACAGCATTGGCACGTCACAGACGGCGGACGCAGTCTTTACTATGACCACAATACCTTGTCGCAGATCGATCAACATGTTGGCTGCCTATCTTTTCTGTTACTGTTTCTTTTTCGTCTTGTTCTACGACACGACATACTGGCATTTGATGGGTGGCTTTGCGTCAGATCGAACCATCGATTGTTATTGGAGGAATACCCACTGTGTACATATCTTGTTTTACGACCATACAAAGAGCAAGAACGGTTGGCGCTTTCATGACCAGACCGGGCAATATGGATGATTTACCCCCCCGGATCGAGTTTTTTTTCGTCATGTACAAAACAATAGCTTCATTTCCTTGTTCTAGATTCCTTTTTCATTTGTGTACCTATCTCGATGAGCCCGCCCGTGGTACAGATACCTAATGAGTCCTTTCATGGGAGTTGTGCGCAGTTTCGAAACTGCGTCAGCGCACGGGAATTCCCTGACCTCGGTATACCTAACCCTTCCGTGACTGTCCTAGGTTGAATGTTCAAGGATACGGGTGGTCATTTGGCAGAGGCAGGGCGGCGGGCTTGGGGGGGGGGGTTTTTTTTGTTACATGTACATATGTACCTACTCGGTATCGCTTGCACTCATGCCCATGGGGGGAACGGGCGGCGGGAGGCATTGATCCTGGTGCGCCGCAAAAAAAGCATCGGAAAGCCACAGATTTCTAAACAAGGCAAAGCAAGCGTCCGAACTTTGAAGACCCTATCCCTGCTTGCTTATCCACACGCACGCGGCAGGCAGTGGCCCGGTTGGTGCGAAGAGCAACCGCTTGGCCTCCAAATCGGATGATGCCTCTCCTTCTCCTACATACCTAGTAGGGAGGAAGCCGCCGTGCATTGCTACATATGTACCTCCATATGTACTTCGTAGGTACTCCGTACATAGGTACTTACTCCGTAATACTCCGTTCGTTCGTGTGGCTGTTCATCTGCCGAGTCGAATAACTGCCGACGAGCATACCTATGTACTCTGTACAGAGCTCCGTACGAGGGACGAAGCTACATTGTACTCCGTACATAGCGCCTCATTTCAAGGCAACTTTGGCAAGTACATACTCCTTACGTGTACGTATCTACTTGGTACCGTGTGAAGTACTCCGCACAAAATCGTGATGTTCTTTTCGGGTTATTAGTGTCACTTTAATACCTATGTACTTGTTACGGAGTACAGGCAAGAGGTACGTACATACCACTGTCAATCCTCTTCGCCTTTCGCGCCTGGGCCTTGGGCCCAACGACAAGACGGATCGCTCCTTTTTCGTCAATGTCTTTTCGGGCGGTCGGAACCACTGTCTGTTATCAAGTATGTACGGAGTAAGTTGCGTCCGTTTGCAATGACAGACATGCCGACATGTGAACGAAAGGGTGTGTGGGATGTGCTGAATTGATCGTAACTTATCCACAACATTATCCGACGTGATTTTCGCGGCTCCACGCGACCCCTCTTTTCTTTTATTTTGTTGCCTTTCGCTTTTTTGTTTTTATACTCCGTATTTCTCCTCTCTGTTGGTATCTATAGGCTCACTTTTCTTTTTTACGCTATACCCCGTTTCCCTGCATGCTCTTCTCAAGTTGCCTACATACATACATGCCTAGTTTTTTTCTGACTCGTTTCTGTCTCTCCCCGTTCCTCTCCGCTTACGTACTGGAGGGCGCTAAATGGACGCAGATTTCTTTCTCTTTATCCAAAGAAAAGAAACAACAACTACCTAGGTAGTCGAAATCGACGCCGCTGTTATACGGAGTACATGTGGACATATGATACTCCGTACCTAGTGTACAAATATGCAGTCCAGCACGGATGAGTAGAAAATTCTCTTTTCTTTTAACTCCCCCCTGTACAAAGTAGGCTCCTCTGAACTCCTCTGGACACCCTGTCTGGCTGAGCTCCCCATTGCATCGAACGCGAGCGAAAATTGCATCGTGTATTGCCAGCAGGGGGAAGGCTTGGCCTGTGGCATTGCGATGCTAGAGAAAGGATGAGGAGGAGGACAACAAGCGTCTTTCACACATCGAGAGATGGACAATAATGGAAAAAGGTGTCCACTTGACGCTGTTAGGGGTTTTTCCTGGAGCCGCAGATGGTGTTCAGCTTCAGCCTTCTCCTTCACTACTCCGGGTATTTCGCTGCTCAGGAAGCGGGATATTCTGCATACCCGAGCTTCTGCATCTAGTATATGCAAGTCAAGACTCAACCGGCGGCTTTTACGGCTTGCACGAAATGATATTCCCAGAAAGTTCCGAGCTCGAGGCACTCTTGCATGCAGTCGGCTTCTTCCCACCACCATGTGTCCGAGGTCACAAACTGGCCCCAAACCTCCTTCCAGAGGACACGTCCCGCGATGCTCCTCAGCTCAGCTCTGAGTTCCTTATCTTCGTTGACGCTTTTCGCCGTGCCGTCTAGCTCCACTTCGTGTCGGCCAATGTTCTGAGGGTTGGCATAGAACTGCGTCGTGGTCAGAATGCTCCCGGTGGCCCTTAGTGATGTCTTGGACAGGAGATCTGGCAGAACGAGGCTTGGATTGATGGATCGCGACTGTTGCCGGATATTGAGCACAAGGTTCTTCATGAACCAGGCCCTCATTTTGGCCCCAAAGGCATCTACATGGGGTATTGAATCTATGACGATCAAGTTCAACGATCCTCCCGGTTTGAGACATTTGTGGATATTGTGTAGAACGCCGGGCATTTCGGAGGCCTTGCACAGCGCGGGCAGCAGCATGGAGTGGACGGCATCAAACGAATCTGCGAGCTCTGGAAAGGGTGTGCATATTGACGGCTTGAATATGGCATGGAGATTCGGCGCGGCCTTGAATGATAGCGGACGATCCGAGAGATGGTGGACATCTCTGTGCGGCCAGAATGCGGCCAGGTATCTGGCTGAAACTGGTCATACAAAATGCCCTACATGTTAGTACGCTGACCAGGGTTCAGAAGCTTACAACACAACTGCAAGAATGAAGAGGAGAAAGTATGAGTGCTCGTACATTGAGGTTCGTAAAAGGCCAAAACATTATGCGGTTGCTTTTGCCTCGGCTCTACCTGTCCCGTCGATCCGGCTCCGGCTGCTTCCGAGACAGCCTTACTTGATTGCTGTTCGTTTCGACCAAGATGCTGCAGTGCGGAAAGCATCCATCGTTCTTTCTCATGGCTAAGTTTATCGTGATCCTCTATGCTCATGCTTATGTTGTACGGTTGCTTGAGTTTCGCTAATGCTATGGCTGTTGGCGCCCGAGCCATTTCCTCTACCTCCTCGACGAGCTCTTTCGAGAGGATTAATTCATCGCCTCTGGCCGTCGCAGCCGATCGATTCGGCGGAGGAATCAGCGTCGTCAGAGTCCAATCTCTAGGTTTGCGCCATGAAGAGGCGTTGTTGACGGATTGTTTTCCCTGAAATCCTTCAGGCTGATGGGGGCCAGGCCTGAGAGGCGATCTGGCCGGGGGAACCTGATGGACCAGAGTATCTTCATTTGTCACGGTACATTCATCGGCGTATGTTAGGTTCCTGAAAACAAGAAACAAACAACCGTGTCAGCTATACATCGTTATATCTAGAAGCAATGACTTTATGTCTTTTGTTTGGCTGTTACCTTCTTGGTGTTTGTTGCGAAAAGCCATAAGAGAAGTTGAACGATCGTCTGGCGGGACTCTGTAAGTCAGAGGGACGCATGGTACCATCTACAAGTCTTTCAAATGGTTTCTGATGCTCATGGCTTGTTCCTAGGTACTCGCCTTGTTCTGTTCTTTTCGCCTCAGGAGATGATACGCCATACAACCCCGACGTTTCGCTTGTGCCAGTAGAGGACGAGATGGCTGCGAAGTGTGAGTTAGTTACAATAGACGCCGGTAGGCGAAAGAAGGTTGGCCATGGCGTAGCTTTTTGCGCAAGTAGTAGAGCTTTCTTTAATAACCAATGTTGGCACTTTTTAGAGACATACTCATAGGAGAGGCCATACTATGTTGACGGCTACTGGCTAAGACAGCTTCATCGCCTGTACCGTGCTTTGTTGCAGAATGGAGAGTGCCGGGCGTCGAAGGAACAATGCCCGCATTCAGTCCACCAGACATCTCGATCCTACAAAGGTTCTTTGATGAAGATTCAGGCATGATGTTTCCTAACGTTGCAGAATTCTCCCGTGTGGTAGTAAAGACCTTCGACGAAGAAGACTGTCTGTCTGCCTTTGCTCGAATACGAGACAATGGGGCCTGACTTGAACTTTTCGAACTCGTGGTTGACATAGAATGCCTCGACTTTCCTTTGTTCTTGCTGTCGCCATCTTTGTCCTTTCTTGCTCGGTGTTGCCCTACCAACTCCTTTTCTGGGTCCGTCCATGTCACATCCCACATGGCAAACGTAATGGAATACAGATGTCAGATGGTACTATTCGCTGCGATATTGCCGGCTTCGACTGGCGAATCCGCACTGGAGTCCTTCAGAATTGTCTGTTTGCGTCAACGTGTCGGATCGCGGGTGCCCCTGGTTGCTGAAACGGCACATCAGACAGACACGAAATTCAAGTGCGACAAATACGGGAGAGAGTTGATCGGAGGGATCGGAGGAATCGTAGGGATCGGAGGGATCGGAGGGATTGGAGGGAAGACTTGAGGGGTTATGAAACGACAGGAAATTGCTTAGATGAGAATCTTGGAGACTCGAAGAGCATGGAGGTGGCAGAGCGTTAACGATTGCAGGAGAGGAGCCTTTGGCCGAGCTGATACTTTTGCGTGTACGTGTTCAACGACCTTGACTTAGTTCGGCTCAACACCATGATCTGCAATTCGCAAGGCTTTTCGGTATCTTCAATGTTGATGATAAACCCTTGTTCTGCTATCCTAGCTGACTCAAATGATTCTTAGAGAACCAGAAACCGATACGTCGCCAACCATTCGTCTCTGCAACAGTCTTGTCTGTGTCCAAATGGGGGTAACAGTCGGGGCCTAGAAGTATGACGCCTCTTGTAACACAATAAACACCCAGTGAAGACTTTGAGCGAGCGTGATTAAGGGGTCAGCGGAGGACGCATCTACGGAAGATAGCCTGAAGCAGAAGATAGGCCAATAGACTGATGACTACCTAGTATCGGGAGCTTGGAACTGGCGGGCATGCGAGAGAACGTATTGCTTTTCTACAACAGAAGTTTTTCTTCAAACGAAGCCCGTTATTCATGCCAGAAATTTTAAGCGAGGCTCGAGCACAAAGTCTCTCCCCGCGGACGAGATTGAAACCCGTTGGTGGCTCGTGCATGCTACTCGCTCACTTCGGACTCATCCCCCCTCCTCTACCTAAGCCGTTACTAAAAGACTAAAAGGAGGGGTTCTTCAAGTTCGGAAGTTTGCGTCCGAACACCAGCCCTCGTTTCTAGCACATGCCCCCTCGAAACAAACGAATCGCCTTCTGATAATATCGGGGCATGATATATTGATATATCTTCCGCTGGCTCTCGGCTATCTCCGGTTCCTGGCAGTTTTCCCCCAGTGTTTCCCCTGACTGTGAGAGTTCCCCCAATTTTTGCGGACATCCATGAGGAACTCATGGTCTGGCATGGGCCGGCTTCTTGCAGCTGGCTGGTGGAACAGTTGTACCAGCAGAGTAAGTTGACTGCGCACTTCCCTATCTATTGGAAATGTTTCAGGACCATCTTACCCCCCTTCTTCGATACGGAAAGAGGGGATGGCGCCCATGAGTCCGTGAATTCATGTGAATTGACATAAATTGACGCGTTGTCCGCAGGCTGTGGTGTGAACTCGGGTAGGGATAGGCGTCTAGTCGCTCGCACCAAGTAATCATAGAGGGGTCAAGCACTTGTCACTCTTCGGCGTTTAGTTCTCCTTTCTAGCAAGGTGCGGCGAGGGTACAGAACATGGAAAGATGGACTCTATCTGGCCCAAAAGAATCGCGGCTCGTTGCTGGCACGCCATCACTGATCAGTGCCTTGGGGGCCGGGCCGAAGAGGGTCGAGTCTTTTTCCTCCGCTGAGTTGTCTTCAACGAAGTAACACAGAGGATGTATCCAGACAAGCAGAGACATTGAGACTTGGCATCCTGGAGCCTAGTGGCTGGACTTTGACTAGGGCCTCTGCCAGAGGTCGTATCATGCATGGGCTGCGCTCGTGTACAGCATATGTGCCTCTTCCGTGAGGATCTTGTCAGACCGTTCTGGATATCGGCATTCCGGGGGGCGGCCAGAGTGCGGTCCGACGCATCTCTAGTCAGTCTTCATCAGTCGTTGCCAGCCATCTCGAACAGACGAAACGCACATCGTAGCATTGCCGGCTTCGTCACTAAACGGCTCGCGCAGCTGCCCATCAGTGTCATCTTCGCGTGCTCTCCCGCCGACTCATCCGAGATACTTTTACTTGCTTTTCTCCTGAGTCTCTGCTCTCTCTTTTTTTTCAATCCATGCTCTTTCATGTCGCATTGGTGTCGAAGTGACAGCCAGTATCGTTCAACAAGGGACGAGACAGACAAGCCTTCAATCCACGACTCACGGCAACCCAGAACCAGTACAGTCCAACCTATCATCATCATCATCATCATCATCATCATCATCATGATGCCTTCGAAGCAAGGGCGACCCAACGTTTTGGTAGAAATGCGTAAATTCTTTGGGTCCATCAATGGATTGGTCGCAAGGTCTCGTATTGGGTCCTACTTCCGCCTCAGCGGTAGTGATCACGTTCGTGGTGTAAGTCCACCGCGGAACACAGATGCCATCACTAACATGTAGTGTTAGCCCGCTTGTCTGGAAAACG
Source organism: Claviceps monticola (assembly GCA_018360055.1). Taxonomy (NCBI): domain Eukaryota; kingdom Fungi; phylum Ascomycota; class Sordariomycetes; order Hypocreales; family Clavicipitaceae; genus Claviceps; species Claviceps monticola. The sequence goes on from SRPP01000269.1 coordinate 12,025, forward strand.
CAACTTTTTGTAGGGAGATCCGAGCCGGCCTAACTACATTTGCCACAATGGCGTACATCATCTCGGTAAATGTCAGTTTCTCTCTCCACGTCCCACGTACAGGGACTCCAGTAACTTACATGCAATAGGCATCTCTGCTTTCGCAAACTGGGGGTCCCTGCATTTGTAACTTGCCTGTCAAGTCCGAATGCGACACTATACCTGAGTTTAGTGCATGTAAAGAAGGTTTGTTCGCCTGGAGAATCGCGTCTTCTTCAACATGTGTCAAGTCTTTTCATCATATGCTAAAGCTGAGGGATAGTCGTTCGCCGCGACCTGATCACCGCTACAGCGGCCATCTCTGGCATGGCTTCTCTGGTGTTTGGTCTTGCAACGAACCTACCCGTTGCGCTTGCGTATGTACAGACAGATCTTGAAGTCAACTTTCAGGCAATATCCGCAAGTCCAGCTGACCTCCATATTCGCAGACCAGGCATGGGGCTCAACGCATACTTTGCTTTTCAGGTGCGCAAGCCATTATACTCCTCCAAATGTATTCAAAGCTACCTCTTCTCAACAGAATTTCTAACCAGATCAAGCGCCGCTAGGTCGTTGGTGTCAATGGAAGTGGAAATACCAAGTATTCGACCGCTCTCACTGCAGTGTTTCTCGAGGGCATCATTTTCATCGTCCTAGCTCTAACAGGGATGAGACAGTGGCTTGTGAAAGTGATTCCATCTACACTCAAAACTGCCACAGGCGTCGGCATCGGACTGTTCTTGACGGAGCTTGGCCTCTCGTACTCAGTAGGTATCGGGGCCATAACCGGAGGTGCTTTGGCAACACCTCTTGCTTTGGGAGGCTGCCCTGCTGAGCTTCTCAGCAAAACAACCGGAGCGTGCGAAGTTGGCCAAATGACAAACCCCAAGGCACGTAATATAGAACGATTCCATGGCATTTGGACTCTTCTCAGCTACACATCCGCTGACCAAATTCCTCAGTTATGGCTTGCCGTATTCTGCGGCGGAATCTTCACGGCCTTTTTAATGGCTTACCGCGTAAAATATGCTTTCATCGTTGGTATTGCTCTGGTGTCGGTAATCTCGTGGCCGTGAGTTCCACTTCCCATGCCTCAACTTCTTATTCCAGTCCAATCTTCAAAGACTGACTTCTTTTCTTCCTTGGTTTTCAAATAAAGTCGTGGCACATCTGTCACTTACTTTCCAGATACCGAGGCAGGCAATTCGCGATTCGACTTCTTCAAACAGATCGTCACATGGCACCCAATACACAGGACACTGAATCAGATCGATTGGACCTTCGATAACACCGGGTCTCATTTTGTCCTCGCCATCTTTACGTTTCTCTACGTGGACATCATTGACGCTACCGCCACGCTCTATTCCATGGTGCGTTTCTGTGGCGTGGTCGATCAGAAGGACGGAGACTTCCCACGTTCCACGTTGGCCTACTGCACAGATGCCTTCTTCATTTCCGTCGGCGCCTTGTTCGGATGCTCTCCTGTGACAGCATTCATCGAGAGTGGTGCAGGAATAGCCGAAGGCGGTAGAACAGGTATCACAGCCATAGTCACAGGTTTGTGCTTTCTAGTATCCATCTTCTTTGCGCCCATATTTGCCTCTTTGCCCCCCTGGGCGACGGGTTGCACACTTGTAATGGTGAGACATCCCGATTCCTCTGACAGACTTGTGTTCTGGAAGACCATCAACTTGACTGACTTGAATGGGCACCAACAGGTTGGTTGCATGATGATACGGCAGATCACACAAGTCAACTGGCACTACGTTGGCGATGCGCTTCCTTCATTTGTGGTCATGGCGTTCATCCCTTTTAGCTACAGTGTTGCCTATGGCTTAATAGCGTAAGTCCAAGTCACTGCCACTTTGAGTCTTTTTCCCTGTCATGCAAAGCAAGCCTCGAGTGCTGACTCTACCTACTTTCTTGGTAGTGGAATTCTTGTGTACACCGTTCTGAATGGCCTTGTAGGCATCCTTGTCTACGTCAGCGGAGGACGTTTCGAGCCCCGAGAGTATGATCTGAAAGAATACTGGACATGGAAGGGCACCGGCCGCCGCCCATGGTTTGTCAGAGCAATACGGGCTAAACGAAGCGACCGGCATGTTGACCATGTAGCTGAGGATTCCGACGACCGTGGAAACGCCAATGACTCCATACTCATGACGCGTGTCAAGACTATATCCAACGACTATTCCACAGCCAGCCAATGAACATCTTGGGATGTATGACGATGGGGGAGGAAAGGGGGATCAACACGTAAAGAATTATAGACTATGGCATTGTTGAAGGCGAAACACGCGCACAGATCCCGTGGCCACCGAGGTGCTTCTCTACAGCTAAGAGGATGTAGATGGTGGTAGTCTCATATAGATTAGATTTCGTCTCCTTTTTCATTTTGGCTCGTAGATTGCTTGGTTGTGCGACCGTGTCACCAAAAACTGATACTATCGCGTGAAACACCAACTATGTGTCCGCAACACGGGGTAACAGAAGAAACAGTCGGGTTGATCCTTCCTTCGTCTGCATTCTTTCTCAATTCCGTCTCATTCTCACCCATCCTCCCCCTTCTGTCAACACATTCCTAGCTGCTCTTCATCCGTTGTAGACTCTGGTCAACCCATGCATCCAAAGCAGAATCGCCCCCGCCTTCTCTCACTTTTCTATCCACCACCCCCTTTAGCACTTCTCCGGCAAAGCCAACAAAGTTGTGTCGGCGCAGAGCATTCTCAAAGAACCAGTCGCGGCGTTTTTGATGCTCCCTAGCCAGGAGATCGTCGTCGCCACACTCATGGGCTCGCACGCGCAGGTCCCGGCACATGGCGAGGAGGTTGAAGCGAATTTCGGTTGCTTCGTAGCGAGCGATGCGACGCTGCAGCACGTCTACAATCTTCGTGGGAAACGAGTCCATGTCGCACGGCCCATGGGAGATAGGAGCTGGCTGCAAGCCGTCCAGCTCGTACAAAGTGCCGTTGATGGATGTATACGCAATGAAGTGGAACGCATCCTCCGGCTCGCCCGTCCCCTGCGTCTCGTCGGCAAAGGGACTGCTTCTAGCGAAGCTATTGTGCACCGTCCTGATCAAATCAGAGTTACTCAACGCCTCGCCACGGAAATCCGGCGGTAACACCATGGCGAAGTCTCGAAAGTCCTGCATTTGGGTACCAATCTCGACGCCATCGCTCGTCTTGTTCATGAGTACGCTGAGCAAAGCTTGCGTCGCACACGCATTTTGGATCGTCTGACGGGCAAAGAAGATTTGCTGCGAGGCCTCGTGATCAAAGCTGCCGTCGATCGGGCCGTCCAATGAAGCATACGGTCGGTCGGTCGGGTACTTAAAGAGGAATATGACTCCGTAGATCGGTTGTAGTGTCACAAGCTCTGACGGATCAAGGGTGAGAAGCTCTTCAAACTGAACGTCTTTGACCCCGAGGTTTTCGATGAGGGAAGTGAAGACGCCCTTTATTTATATAGAATAACAAAGAATAGGTAAAACAAGTAAGTTGGATGGTTTGGTCAGCATGGCTCTTGATGAAGCGGATTGTTTGTGCATGGACAAACCGCATCGGACTCGACTGTTTTCTTGCTTGTTTAGAATCGTCAGTCAGCTAGCGAATTGGGCGGAAACCCACTTACTGGTGTTCCAACCGCCGCTCATGTCTGCGGCGTAGTAGGAGACCGCTCCCTTTCAGGACGGAGATTTTATTACGATGTTCGGCTAGAGTGCAAAAAGCCCACGATGCTATTCTCGCGATCGCTGATGGGGCCGCAATGGGTATGTAGAGGATAATTAATATTAAAGCAGAGGCAGAAGCAATGGGCAATGAAGAGGGCAGACGGCACTTAGATCTTGCGGCTGATAACCTGCTTGTTGCGTTGGAAAGTTTACTCTGCGCTATGTATTGCTGAGTCTTGACGCATACACACCCACCTACCTACCTACCTACCTACCTATGTACCTACCTACTGATTAGATAAGAGCACGAGCCGCCGATGCTAGAGTACGGCCCAACCTTAGACACGCTCCATCAAATCCCCAATCCCGCCAAACTATCAACTCTAAATTCCCAATTCTTTCTGCCGCAACGCCCATTACACCTCAAAACCATGCCCAAAGAAGATAGCATTTAGCATTCCGTTATCTTGACCTGCTGCTTACACGTTTCAGTCCTTTTTTCGCCTTTTTTCATGACCCTATCATCGAGCGCGACGCTGGAAAGACCCAGATATGGATGTGGACCCTTCACTTGTACCGTAGAGGTACCTACGATTAGGGACTTTGTCTCCTATTGATTAGTGACATGGAAGTGAAGTATGTGCCTACATATGTAGTTCCAGGAGGATTGAGCGACACCCTTGGGTACTATTGAGCAGCCGCGGTGTTCATACAAAATGGACAGAGTCTGCGGTATCAGTACCGTCGAAGGTTGATGATCCTAGCATTTCCGCGAGTTATTGGACTGTGAGCTAAGTCCTAGCTCAGTCGGATTGCGATTGGATTGCAATTTGAATGCGATCTCATTACAATACAGATGCGGTCTTATCGCCAATTCGCAATCGTTCCTCGCGCCAAGCTACCTAGGAGGTACCTACTCGTAGCGATAGTTTGGTGGGATTGGGGATTTGATGGAGCGTGTCTAAGGTTGGGCCGTACTAGAGCCTCGACCGCCAGGCAAGCCTAGTTACATTAATGAACCTCAAGGGTGAAGTGATGCGAAGTGATGTTTCGTGGCACTTTTTAACCTATACTCTCTATCGATTGGACTCTGCCTTGCTTCTATTCCCTCTTCACTCCCTAGGCCAATTTTCTTCATTTTGTTCTTGATTTGCTCCCTTCCGCGTAGAAACATGTACATACACGCTTATATTTGCTTCATTCGTAGTGCCGGAGCGGCAGGCTACGCTCTACTTATCCTACACATGTTTTAGGCCGCTTTTCGATATGTCCCCATTGTGAGGTACCCTAACGAAGTTGTTACCATTGCAGGGAGGTGGGGAAAATTGTGTAAGCATCCGCGCCAATGTATGCACTCTGCAACCCATCCTATTCTCCCATTACTTCCCTCGTCCACTTATAAGAGGTTGCAATTTGCAAGACTTTACAAGGCAATAAGATCATCTACGATGCCATCTCTATCCGGGTTTCCGTCAGACTCCTCCCAATGTTGTCCATCCCGTGGCGATTGCGCCTCAGCCTGTGTTTCTCTCTCATTATTGTTGTTATCGCGTCGGTCTCTGTTTGCTTGAAGCCCAGTGCCATCGGCAGTAGGACTGGCTGTCATTGCTGCCGCGTCTTCTGCTTCTTCTTTTTCTTCTTCCTCTTCTTCTATTGTTGTCGTTGCAGCTGCTGCCGCTGCTTCTGCTTCTGCTGCTTCTCGCCTCCTGGTTTCTTCAGCTTGCGCCGCTGCTTCCAATGTAGCTATGTGTCGTTCCGCGATGCCTGGGGCAATGCTAGCTATGAACAAGAGTCCAGCTCGCTCCAGTCTTCGCAATTGCACGCCGAGCCAGCTCTGGCGGTCATGCTCAGCTACCAATCTCGCGGCCATCTGAGCAGGCTCTAGCTCTGCGGTACCGGTGAGTGGTTGGCGTTCTTCTGCCGCACCAGGACCGATTGGCGGTCGCTGTCGTCCCTGCATATGTTGCTCTGGAGTGGGAAGCAAGTTCGCCAGGTGCCTCCCAATAGGCTGCCAAGCGTTCTCAGCAAATGCGTTTAGCATACCCGTGCTCAGAAGGAAAACTACGCCGGCGAGACTAATGACTGTGAGCCATCTTGTCCAGGTTGCACCTGGCGTCGTGAACAGCCAGACAAAAACTGCCAAGCGCACGAACAGCCAAATGTGAGGCCATACTCGTAAAAACATGGGCGGGATACCCACCGCCGGCGCCGGGTTGGCCGGGTGCACTCCAGGTTGCTGGGCGGCGGGGGCGGGGACGGCAGCAGCAGCGGCAGCAGGTGTAGGCGCTCGATGGTCAGCAGATCTTGTTGCATTATTGTCCGGTTGTGGCTGTTCTCCCGGTGTTTGGCGCGGTCGCCACGGGACTGGCATCTGTACAAGCCGTGCCCCTGGTGGTACTAGTTCTTGATAATGATAATGTTGTTGATGCTGCAGTGGCAGCTGTTGAGAGAATATTTGGGGATTTGCCTGATAAGTTGCACCTTGGGCTAAGTTTGGAAAGCTTGCGGTGGTTCTGAGGTGAGGCATACTCGTTTGGGGCCTCATTCTGGGCGTATAGTATGTTTCAGCAGTTACATTGTTTATTAATAAGGCGCGGGGTCCTTCTGGCGATGACAAGATGTACACGTCCACACCTTGCCTTGACGGAGTGGAAGGAATTCCTGACGGCGCAGAAGGGTTGGCTGTTGGATACCTGATGTTCGGTTCAGGAGTCGCCCGGCCGCTTCCGGACATTGGGACACCAGAGCTGAGAAATGAAGTTGTGGCTCCAGGCTGGTTCAAGGGCCGGCCGTGAACAGAAGCCCCCGAAGCAGTTCTTTGCATTGTGCTTGCCACCGTCGTGGGTAATGGATTGGCGGCTACGCCCCGGAACATATTCTGAGCCTCAATGGCAGATAATGCGGCTTGTTGGCCTTGATCTGCCGCCCTGATGATAGCTTCCACGTGAACCTGATACAATTGGCCATTTGTTCCACTGGTTTCTCGGTGAACTGTATAGGTAGGCGCTGGACTGGCCCTGCCACCGTTCTGGTCCGTTTGACTTCCAGGAGCCTGGCCGTAGCCTGCGCCGACGTCTCCGATTCCTCGCATACCCATATGAGCTCGACCACGCTGGTTCTGATGCACAATAGCTCTGGCCATTGCTTCGCGCTGAATCTGACTGATCCAATTGGTCATGTTCTGATGCTGCTGTTGGAAGGTAGCGGTGGGGTCTGTAGGAAACGCTGTCGGGTTTGGGGCTGGAGACGGCATACGAGTGTGAGACCCGGCGGCGGCGGCAGGTTGAGAGTGCGTTCGTCTGCTGAATCCCGCGGGTGGCTGTGGCCCGAATTGTAATAAGTGAGAAGAGACGGAAGAAGCTGGAATTGTCGACGCCGAGGTGGCTGAAGCTTGACTCGGCCCAACTATAGGACTTGGATCACGTCCCGCTGTAGGTACGAGGCTGTGCGAGTGGCCGTCGACAAGATCCCGGACTACGAGGTGAATAGTTTGACGATCCGGAGTCCGCAGCTGTCGAGGGCATCCCGTATTGTCAATCTCATAAAAATCTGTACAGCCAGGATTTGTTGAAGAAGATGTGCCAACTCACAGATTCCGCGCCAAATATATCAAGCAAGCTATCTGCCTCTCGCAAAAGGACCCGCCCGCGGTGAATCAGCCGCTGGCTCTCATCAGGGGGCCGCGTTGGAAGCGCATGGCGAATTTTGTCCTTTAGTTGTTTGATGGTAGTCGCGGCAGGAAGCTCAGGAAATAGAAGCGGGCGATCGACGCCAACGGATGGAGAGACAATCTGAAGGTTGACTAAAAGCGCGTCGGAGGCGCCGGAATCAGTCGGCTCGGCGGTTTGTGATTTTGACAGTCCTGACGACATTTTCAACGACTTCACTGATATGCAGTGTAGATGGAAGAGCGCAGAGGCGCTTGGATGATAGTCGACTATGCCCAAGCTGCCTCCGATATCTGTCAAGGTAAAGTGAGGGCAAGGCAGCTGCTTCTTAGGTACGCCGGCGGGTCAAGACGCCCGTGTCCCGAATGTCGGACAGCAGCTTCAAAGACGCGACAACAGCCTGTGCGAATGCGGTGGATCGCCCAGCAGGAAGATTGAGAGGGGTGTTGTCTCAATCTTGGCAATTGGAGAGAGTAGATAGCTTATACGCGGTATTTATAAGGAACTTGAGAGGAAGCAAGTGCTGATCAGAATTGGGACAAGACGTGGCATGAACAACGACGTGCAGACTTACCTACCTAGGTGGGAGGGAGACCTTAACGTCCCCCCCAAGGACTATTTATTCCACGTCCACCCTAAATTACTTAAAACGGTATAAATTGTTTCAGGTACCCTGCTAGTGGATATACACACACTATACATAGCACAGTACTGAGCTTACCATGAATATCAAGTAGCAGATAGGTATAATATCGCGGATGACCCCACAACGCGGCGCCGTCGTGTCGTGACTCGTCACAGCTTTCTTTGAATGCCAGCATCGCGACCTCGACTTTGAAGCTATGCAAACTACCCTTCCGTCGCTTTCTCAAGTTGAAAATGAAGTCTTCGTCATCTTCATTTCACAGCCATATTTGCGCACCAGGGAGGCGCTGGCCCGCGCCGCGATTCGCGCGATTCCAGCTTATGCGAGCTTGCAACAATAGGGCCGTAATGCCATCGTCAACACTGCCCTCGCGAATCAGAACGGCAGTGGTACCGCAAGACAAACTATTTCTGTTCCAAGTTCACGCCGACAGCTATTGCGACGCCAACGACAGCAATCACAGCGCTGTCGCGGCCATACTCAACTCACCGATGGCGTCTGCACGCCTTGCAAACGCCCATACCTGCTGCCACGTTGCAACAATGCCGAATCATATACAATAGCAACAGTAAGCTTTATGGGCAAGTATCTACTCTGCTGAATTGCAAAGTCTCTCAGCCAATTTTCGCGATTATCAATGTCAACAGCGCCAGTTGCCAGCTTTTCCACCACCTCAAGGCTCAATCACTCCATCAGGTGCCGTTGCAGAGTCTGCAAAGCCGTCACCAGCCCCAGCCTCGTCCTTCAAGCAGTTACGGGCAACTTTCAACTTTCAACGCTTGGATGGTTGTAACCCCAGCTACATACGAAAAAGCGATTCAGGCTGCCTGGTCCAGCTCGTACGTAGCTATCACGAGCTTCAATCTCAGCCGCCAAGCACGCCTGTTGGAGTCGACGACAGCTTCAGACGTCGCGTCCTCTATAAATAGACACTCTCTCGGTCGCATCATTCCTGAAAACGCGTCGTCCATGGCCTCCACCGCGGCAATCCGGCTGGTCCGTCGGTAGTAGGTATGCTGTACGATATATAGTAGCAATCAGTTGGGATCAAATGACACGGCCAATATTGCTCATTTTGGGTGGGATTTGAATAGACAAACCGACCCAAGACAGCTTCTAATCAGCGCTCCCATGTTCCATGAAAAGTGCCATATTGTCATAATTCGCCATCCAAACTTGAGTCCTTCCAGCACGTCGCGGCTCAGCACACGACGGCGAAAGGTACAACGCGAGATGGGATGAACTACACCTTCATTGGCTGCGATATATACGCTAGCAGGGTACAGATATGGACTATGCTGTTTTAAGTAATCTAGGGTGGATGTGGAATAGTTCTTGGGGGGGACGTTAAGGTCTCCCTACCTAGGTGCGGTACGTACCAGGCCTGCGTCTTGTCATTGGGTGAACGCGGGGGATTGCTTTAATTAGCGCGCCGCGGCGCAAGTTTCTTACAGCCCTGCCGGCAGAATCAGACGTCGAGGGTTGGTGAAAGTGGCAAGGACTTGAAGTTGTCGTTGGTCATGATGAACGCTTGGCGCAACATCCGGATTCATTTTCTCTCTGCTGCCAATTGCCTGCGGTGATTGCCCGTAATCGAGTTTTTGGTGGCGACAAGCACAAATTACAATGGTCTCTCTAAGCGTTGGCTTTGGCCATGCCGTGAGACGCCAGGGATGGGCGTCTTCCATGCGCTCGCCTTGTTCCGGCTGTCGAAATATGCTCCTTACAAGCATCACAAGGCCCGGCGCGAAGCCGCGATCATTATTTCGAACACCAGTTGTAGTGCGCAACTTTTCCACAAACTCTGGCAGACGCCCGCGGTTCTCGCAGCGTTTGAGCGAGGCTCTTCGCAGGAGCAAGATCACTTGGTATCACATCCCGGTCGGCGTGGGCATAGGATTTCTCGGTCTGGTCCAGTTCTATAAGGTGACCGCCAGAGAGGAACGAAGGCGCCAACAGGAGGCTGGTGGCGACGCGGACGACAAGCCGAGGACAAGGCCCAAGATTCGGCCTGAGGGACCGTGGTAAGTCTTGACCGCCAAGGGCCGCGGCATCTCGCATTATTCCGCCTCACAGTGTCGTTAAACTAACAATATATCCGTCTCTCCCTTCCTAGGCAGGTCCAAGTGATGTCAACCCTGCCACTGAAGGCGCTATCACGACTTTGGGGCAAATTCAACGAATTGACCATCCCTTACTACCTCCGTGTGCCAGGCTTCAAGCTCTACTCCTTCATCTTTGGCGTCAAGTACGTGTCTGAGCTTGTTCCGATCTACACTGCGTCTTCCACTCCTCGACGATACTAGAAGGCGATTGAGCGTGTTTCTGACATGTCATCCGTTCAGCCTCGATGAGGTTTCCGAACCAGACCTGCATACCTACCCGAACCTAGCTGCCTTTTTCTATCGGACTCTGAAGCCGGGCGCTCGAACCGTCGATACCGACAGCCGCGTTCTTATCTCACCCTCGGACGGTAAAGTCCTGCAATATGGCCGAATCGAAGGGGGGGATATCGAACAAGTCAAAGGAATGACGTACAGCGTTGACGCTCTGCTTGGCCAAAACACACCTACCGCCAGTATATCGTCGGCTCAAAATGCACCATCCGACTACCAGGAGCATCAAGTGGCAGCTCGTCAAGGCCAAGACATTATACAGCAGGAGGAGGAATTTGCGAGAGTAAACGGCATCTCGTACACTCTTCCAGACTTGCTGTCGGGCGGCCAGGCGGATGATGAGAAGCAAGTGCAAGATCAAACACCTGATGCCTCAACCGAGGTCTCGCAGCGCGCCGTGACAGAGGTCCGTGCCGAGCTCGCTCTCGGCGAGAAGCCCTGGTATGACATGCTGTCCTCGGACAGGAGCACGTCCCTTTACTATGCGGTCATATATTTGGCGCCAGGCGACTACCACAGATTCCACTCGCCAACAAATTGGGTGGTGGAGCGTCGCCGTCACTTCCCCGGTGAGCTCTTCAGCGTGTCGCCGTACCTACAGAGAACACTCCCAGGCCTATTCACACTGAATGAGCGCGTCGTGCTCCTGGGCCGATGGCGCTACGGCTTTTTCAGCTACGTCCCCGTCGGGGCCACCAACGTCGGCTCCATTAAGATCAACTTTGATCGCGAACTCCGAACAAACAGCCTGCTCACCGACACCGCAGCCGATCAGGCGGCTGAGGAGGCCACCCAGCGGGGGGAGCAGTATCTCGGCTTCGCGGAGGCGACCTATGAGAACGCCAGCCCCGTCCTCCGCGGGCACGCGCTTCGACGGGGTGAGGAAATGGGTGGATTTCAGCTGGGCAGCACCATTGTTCTGGTGTTCGAGGCGCCCACGGAGAAGACTGGTCTGACTCAAGACAAGACGAAGCAATCGTCGACAGGGTGGCATTGGACGGTACAGAAGGGGCAAAGGATTCAGATGGGACAGGCACTGGGACGTATAATAGAAGATTGAGGATTTCGAGGCGGATGAGATGAAGAATTATGCCTAACCGCCCCCCTTCACATGGAGGATGCCCTCAATCATGATACTCAAGCTTGAAACTATATTCATCTAGTTGGGGTGAGGCAGCAATCAATCAATGGTGCCCGAAATGTTTATTTATTCGTCTAGATCTTTCGCTTGCACCATGTCCAGCATCCTTGATGAGGAAGACAGTACCTTGAAAAAAATCAATGGCAAAATAAAGTCAAGGCATCCAGGGTCAAAGTGACGGCGCATAATCAAGAGACCACTTTCCTGTTCAGACTCAGTAATGCGCCGCGTCGTCTTCTTCCCTGCTGATTCTGTCTCCCTTCCCCCCTCTCATCACAATTTTTTCCGTGCAATAATCATTCATTTCTCTTCCCCTTCGCATAGCCACCAGATTCCTGGCACCTACTCTTAGGCACCGAAGACCTTAACGCGCTCCTCGAGAGGCTGGAAATCCTTGTCGCCAGCCTCCCCAGCCCGCCCACCAAAGACGAGCTGCGCATTGAGAGTCCAGCTCTTAGGGAGGTTCCACGTCTCGGCGACCTTTTCATCAATGAGCGGGTTGTAATGCTGCAAGTTCGCGCCCAGGCCCTCGAGCTCCAACGCCGTCCACAAGAAGAACTGCTGCATGCCGGCACTTTGAGCAGCCCAGGTAGGGAAGCGGTCCGCGTAAGTGGAGTACGAGGTCTGCATGGCCCTAACAGCGTCCTGATCCTCGAAGAAGAGCACCGTGCCGGCCGCGTTTTTGAAGCCGGTCATGCGGTCCTGTGTGGGCTGCCACTTGTCGTCGGGGACAATAGCGCGGAGAGTAGACGTGGTCAGGTCCCAAAGCTTGTCGTGCTCCGAGCCGAAGAGGACAAGGACGCGGGTGGTCTGAGAGTTGAAGGAGGTGGGGGTGTGGAGGGTTGTCTCATTGACGAGCTCCTGGATGCGGCTGGTGCTGATGGAGAGGGTCTTGTTGAGGGCGTAGATGGTGCGGCGAGACTTGGCCATCTGCAGGAGCAGATCGGCGGAGAGCTTGGGAGCGGACATGTTGGTAGACGGGATGGGTTGTTTTGGGTTGGTTGTATTAGACTAGATGGTGTGTCTCTTCCAGAGTACTGAAGCACGTAGGTTGTAAAGGACAAGCTACCGAAACGGGGAGGGCAGGCGGGTAAGAAGCGATAGATGGATCTGACGAGCAAGGCCAGCACTAGGAACATCGGCATCCTTTATATCCCGCCGCCTACGGCCAAACTCTCTCCCACTTTCTCCTCCCCTTCTCGGAGTCGGCGGCCGTGGTATACAATAGGTACTCCATCGCTACGTCATTCGCCAATCGCACCTCATCCCCACCCAACCCAATAAGTCACGACACCGACAAATACCTAGGAGGTACTCCGTACATATGTAGTCTACCTTACTGGGTCCGACGCCGGTTTCGGAAATGTTGTCCGTTGATGAATAATCCGAGCGGTTCCCGCCCTCCGGACTGGTCGGCTTAGACAAACGCGGCCCTCCTCGAGGCCTCCCTGAGGCTCCTGTATGCCAAACGAACAACTCTCCACAAGGTATGTACCCATGTATGTAGTAAATCCCAAGTCTTGACAAAACTGACAAGCCCTAATCGCAACTGTGCCGGTATGCTTACAAATGCACGGCTGGAACGCAGGCTGGGGGCGGGATGACAAAGCGTCCCTGCTTATCTTTCCCCTTTCCCTTGTGAAGAAGTTGGTGCTAGTGACGGCTCTGGTGATCTTGTGCCACGGATGATTTGATAGTGCTTGGCTATCATACGTAACGTTGGCTAGCTTGACGTGATGTGAAATCGATCAAACTATTTGACCCGTCGGCACCCGATAAGAGAAGAGACAATGGTAAAGAATGAAGAAACACAATGAAAGGAAAGAGCCCTTGTGTTCCAGCGTACCTACAGTTACTAGTAGCACATTTCTACCGTGAACCCAGCGTCGTCCTTGTGATGAGGTGAATTGCCGTCCCACAATGCCCTGCGCATTTCGGTGAATCATGTGTAGACCCAGACGTGACCATCCTTGCGGTACGATAGCGACACAGTAGAAGTAACTGCGATTGAGAAGCTTCATTCTCTACCGAAGAGACACTCTGCAACTCTGTAATCCGATGCAGACACGCAGTATCCTAGCAATAAAGTGTGTGCCCGTACAGAGTACCTCAAGAAAGGCCCCAGCTCATATCCAATATTGTACATATTCTCACCTGGCCAAGTGGCAGTGACAAAACAGATGAATCAACGGCCCCATTTAGTTGTACAGAAAGACGTGCTTCTACAGGCGTTGAAACACGATTCTTATATAGACGTGGTCCACTCACCAGGTCTCGGCAATATACTGGCCAGCCTCCTTTTTAAGTTGCCAAAAGTTTTTGGCCTCTTCACGTTCGAGGTTCCCCTTCCGCATGGCAACTTTTACGAGGGCATCCTCCACTCCTTCGCCCATGCCTTTGGAACTACCACAAACAAATATGCGACCGTCTACGGAGTTGGCAATGTACCACACGAGATCGGCCTGATTGAGAACCTCCTCTTGAACGTATTGTCCTTCTCCTCGGCGGCTTTGCACGACACGCTTGACCTCGTCCTCGTGAACGCCCCATTCGCCGCTGTATATTTCATCCACAAGTGAGTCTCGAACTCCCTGTAGGACCCAGACTTTATTCGCGCAATTGGCCTGCTTCAAACGCCGCTGAACGAATCCGCGGAATGGGGCTATACCAACGCCGGCGCCAATCAGAAGCATAGGCCCATCTGAATTGAACTGTTTCGCCAGAGGATTGGCCATGAGGCCCTTGAACAATGGGATGTAGATCTCCGGATTCTTCTCGCCTATTTCTTTTATTTGAATATAACGGCGGGCCTGACGCTCGAAGAAGCCTGATCCGACGCCCGTGCGAAGGCCCTTCTGCCAGTCGGTCGTCTCATGAACAGTGACAGCAATTTCGATGAGGCGATGCTGCTTCTGGTCTCTAATCTGAAACGACGCATGAGGGTCGTTCGACAACGAGTAGAAGCGCGGCATCAGCGGCTGTAGGCAGGAGAGAAGCTCATCCATGGGCGGGTGAGAGCTAGAAAAAGCGTGTAGGAGTTGAGGAATAGTTATGTGGGGGCCAGTGCGAAAATCACAGAAGACACCCTGGCCTTCTGCCGAGCAGAGGAACATGAGAAGCTTCTTCTCGTTCTCTTCGTCGGCGTACTCTGCGAGGACCCGGAGCAGTGGTTTAGTCGGCGGGTATGACTGGAGATCGGTACACCAGGTGAGAAGCTCGCGACGGGTTGTCACAAGTTCCCTCGGCATGTCATCACCCCACACTGTTGGATATCTACCCTTGGTTGTGGTCAGGAGCACTGGCTTGTCGCGAAGGAATCGCGGCACCATGAGGGCATCAAGCACATCCTCAACCGTGTCCTCGCAGTTGGGAGCCATGACACCGATGGCTCCTCCAACCTTGAAGTCTGTACCGTCCTCTTCGGGATATTCTGTGATATCAAGATCAAAGTGGTACGTTCGCTTCTCTGCACCATCCTTGGTCAACTCCCTGGCCGCATGGATCTTTGCTGGATAAACATGATATGGAGGATGTGGTTGAACAAAATTGGGAGGGTTAATGGCCGTGTTGACGGGTGCAGCCCTTCGATCAAGCGCATCTGATGTGGACGCCGTGCCACCATCAATGACAGAGTCGCGGTCCGAGTCGAGGAAGATGCCAGAATCGCTGGGAGACGACCCCTGTAGAATACTGGGGGGGATACAAAGGGAGATGGTTTTCTCCGGCATGCCGGCAATGTTGGTCAAACTTATAGGAATATCGCCAATCTTGAGACCAAACGATCGGAACGCATCGTTATCTGGTAAGGGCACAGTCTCGTACTCAACGCCAACGCGGCGGGAGCCCATTAGACAACAGCCCCCGCCACAGCATCGTCCAACAAATTCGGCAGTTGTCTCGCCAGTGATGCGCTGGATATCTCGGGCATTCTGCGCAATTAACCTCGTTGAAGCTCGACGCGGGCGTGATTGAGTCCGTGTCATGGACTCATCTTGGTCGTCTGACTCCTCCGAATACGTCAAGGACGAAGCATTTGACGGTACGTTGGGCTCGGAGGGGATGCAATCGGACGTGGAGGCAGCGAGGCCTTGAGCGTGAACCGAATTTGGGCTCATACTAGGCACGCGGGCGTGTTGAAAAATGCCGGAGACGGATCAGATCAGGATAGGGGGGGGTAGGGGTTGGGGGCCTAGAAAAGCAGGGAAGTGATGGGAGGTGTCGGGCGTTCAAGATAGTCGGCTACGGCGATTGCTGCACATGTCGGTGGCGTCGATACTGTCGACTACGACCGGAAAATTTCCCTTCAGAGGCTTTATAGGACTGGACGGGCTCTGGGACCGGGAGACTGAGATCTTGCATTAGTAGATGATGGACGACGAGGCCCCAGGGTTTTCAATGCGAAAATCAGGTGGAGCTGCCAGAGTGGCGGGGATAAGGGGCGTGTGGCACGTGCATGACGCCTCGACTTGCAGACTGTAGTTCATCGATGCCACGCCGCAACCAACAGCCCGCATTTGTCTGATGCGTTGTCCGTTGCGTTCTCGTGGCAACTTCGTACCTACCTATGTACATACATACGTAGGTATGTACTCCGTATGTAGTTTGCTAACTCACGCCGCGAAATGCGAGGATGCGGCACAGGTGGGGTGATCCGGAACGAGGGCCAATGATTGCTAGGTACATACTCCATAAATTGGTCGGTTGATTGATAAGATGATATGATGATAATGCGTGAGGTGTCGCTCACCGCACCCCCTGTTCCAGTAACAGTCAAGGGCCGTTAGCCTACATAGTTGCATCCAACCCAATAAGTCAACGAGGCAACAAGTCGGTGAGATTCTGTGAAAGAAAGACCACATTTTACATATGTATGTATGTACATATGTACGTACAAGCCTATGTACCTACTACCTACATATGTATAATATTGTGATGGCCTGGCTCCAAGAGCCAATCGCGGGTGTCTGCGCCGCCGTCTGGGTGATGTGCCCAATTCCGTTGCGCCATGGAAGACAACAAAAGAATACGCATTGTACAAGTTCCTGAACTCTGTACAATTGACACCTATATTGCTGAGGGCTGGGCAAAGCCCAGACCATGACACATATCGAGGTTTTAACTTTTACTGTACGGAGTACATACCCTAGTACATAACCCTACCTCATAATCGCGTGAGTACATGTACATATAGAATTGGGCCACTGCATTGATTTTCCAACATCCCATGTGCCACACCATTATTTTGACTGTTACTAATGACCATAGGGTGGTGGCCTCGTACATACGTAGCTTGAACCCATGGTGCTCACTGCCGACACCCCAATTTTTCACTGTTTCTTTCCATCTCGCGCACATGGGTTCAAGCTCAACGGCAGCTGGTCTCATTGGGCGTAAGACTCGCATTGTGGTACTTTCGTTATCCGGCGTCCATCGCAACAATACGTTACGCATCGTCGAGTCCTACACACATGCGTGATCGCATCCTGTTTTATTACTCCTCAAGCGCATGACAGATCATCACTCTTTGACCACCAGGCTGAGATTCCGCAACACATGCCTTGGAATCGCCCACTTTGACTTCAAACTTTCACGTAATTGGCCTTCATTTTTTTCAAATCTGCCCGACGCCCATAAAGCATATATGTAGCATACACAAAAGCCCAGTCCGTAACGCCTTCCCACCTTGGTAGAACAACTCGGTCAAATAGCAGAAGACAATGAAGAATCCCGGATACCAAAAATAAAATAGGAAAAAAAAAAACGAAGACACAAATGCAGATCGTTGATGCAGCACATCAATATTGACCAATGAATTACCGAGCAGCCGATTCCAAGTTGGCTCAGAATAAGAAACGTGACACAAGTCCAGCAACTCCCTCTCCACAAGGGAGTTCTTTTAGAACTTTAGGACTTGTATCGCTGGTATTCACCTGCAACCAGACAATGATCACGCTCAAAAGGTTCTAAAAACGGGAATTTAGTCGCAAATCCAGTTACAAAAAATTGGGTGTACGATAAGCAACTTACCCAGAGTCATCTGATATTTTGGCTTTATGGATTCGGCGCGCATCTTCTGGACTTCATTGGCAAAAACCTCGGCAGGGGGGGCCGTGCTGTCAATGCAGTTGGCCTTGATAGAGATCACAATGCCGCCTCCAACCTTGAGGAACCAGTTGGCGTTCATAGCAACAATACGGGCCTGATCGGGCTGCGCAACATCTGCGAAAATGACGTCGACCATTGGAATGATCATACGGTAACGGGTGGGTTGACGAGCGTCCTCGACAATGGGTACAACGTTGGGTCGCTTCGAGGCCATGTTGATGAGGTCACGGCCAGACCGGTGCGAGAACTCAACGGCATATACGTAGCCAGTAGGTCCGACCAAGTCGGCGACGTGGGAAACAGATGTACCGGAGGCACCACCGAGATACAAGACGCGAGAGCCGGGTTTCATGTAGATGTTATCGGCGCCGCCAGCGATGGCAGCGCAGAGCTTGCTCCGGAAAGGATTCCACATGCGGTACTCAACCTTGGTCGTTGTGGAAGTACCGTCATCGTTCTGAACAGTCTCGTCGACTGAGATCCGCTTCTCGCCATAGACAGACTCGCCGGGAGTGAGGTTTCGAGTGGCAATACCATCTTCTTTACCACCGCGGACAACGAAGACACCAGGGTGACGGTGGGGCTCCTGTCAAGGCGCGCATGTTAGTTTCAAAGTTGGTTCGCATGGCAAGATGCTTGCGTTTTGACGTTCGTCTGTTTGAGTGGGATTTGAAGTGAGAGAGACGGTTGACGTACAACAATGACCTTAGCGCCGCCCTTTTGTCCAGGCTTGCCACCTCCGCGAGCACCGCCTCGAGCACCACCTCGTGGTCCTCCACGGCCTCCACGACCGCCAAAGGGAGCGCCACGGCCACCTAAATCATCACGTCAGAATCAAGAGAATCAGCCTATTCAGGTCCGTCTCGCGTCAATGTCAAGCATACCACGACCACCACCTCGACCACCACGATCACCGCCTCCAAAACCTCCTCGGCCGCCACCACCTCGACCTCCTCCACGACCTCCACGCATGCCGCCGCCGCCGCGGGGAGCGCCTCGAGCACCGAAAGCCATTTGATGATGAGTTGTGGTCAAAGGATGCAAGAGCTGCAGAAGAGCTGTTGGCTACAGCAGTATTGGGCACGCTTCAAAGTGCTCTTGTGCACCCTTGATGGTTGTTGTGGAAATTGCCGTGGGTATGGATTGGGGTTTGAGGCGAAGTTCTGCAAGACTGGAAGAAATTTTTGAAGCTTTTGCCTTGAAGCTTTTTTTCTGCGGAGAGCCCACTTATAATCCATTCTGGGTTAGAGCAACTTTGAGGCTGGACCCCTGCACGATCCGATCTTTTTCCGTCTGGGTGCCGAGAACAGAAGCCACGTCACGTGCACGATGAGCACATGCACAAGCCAGTTGTAGTTCAGCGTGCGATAATTGAGGACAGAGTCAACGGCGTTGCGGTAATAATAACTAATCACCCACTTTCTACATTATTTCGTGCAATAAATATTGTAGAACGCTTCAATTGAACGAGTATTTTCCGGCTTACGAGATTTTCTGGTGAGTTTTCCACGTGCATCTGTTGTCGGAGCAAAGTTATCTGTGGAAGGCCTCGGACTTACCAGGGAGGGCAGCCAAACCCTAACCAATCGCCCAATTGGTAAGCGAGCCATCGATAGCCATCCAACGCTTGAGTGGGGTGGAAAAGTTCTGAATATCCCAACTCTCAGACTGTGAACTCACGTCGTCGAATCCGTAACCCCTTTCAAGTCGTCGAGATGGTGAGTGTCCTCCCCTGCGATGAAGAAAAAGAAAAACGAGGATCGTTGCCGGAGCGGAAAGTTGAGCGACCATCTTGTTCTCCTTGTCAAAGTGCTGTTGAACATGGCGTCGTCGCGATCCCGATTTAAATCTGAGAAGCGAATCGACGAGAAGACGACGATGCATCGGGCACAAACAACGACTGACAAGCGCGTGTTTCTTCTTCTGCCGGTCAACAGGTTCGATACGCCGCCACTGAGATCCAGTCCTCCAAGTCGGCCCGCGCTCGCGGTGCCTTCTTGCGAGTCTCCTTCAAGAACACCCGCGAGACCGCTCAGGCTATCAATGGCTGGAAGCTGCAGCGCGCTGTTGCGTTCCTTGAGAACGTCAAGGAGCACAAAGAAGCTGTTCCCATGCGACGATACGCCGGCAGCACTGGCCGTTGTGCCCAGGGTACGACCTCCTCTCCCAAATGTGTTTTCGAATTGCTTCGCGTTGCAGGACCCGACACCGAAATCTCTGTCCGCCGATTGCCACGACGCCTTCCCAAGTGATCCAGCCTGGACTGTTGGGTCTCGAGAGGCTTGTGGCTGAACAGAGACGATCGTATCATGGTTCCTCGGAAGAAAAGGTGTGGGGAACGGAAGTTATCAACTGACTTCGACTCTCAACAGGCAAGCAATTCGGTGTTTCCAAGGCTCGCTGGCCAGTCAAGTCTGCCCAATTTCTGCTGGATCTGCTAAAGAACGCCGAGTCCAACGCAGATGCCAAGGGCCTTGACACTGGTGCCCTGATTGTCAAGCACATCCAGGTCAACCAGGCCCCCAAGCAGCGCCGCCGAACGTACCGTGCTCACGGTCGAGTACGTCACTTTCCACCTCAGCTCAGTTCAGATCATTATCTATGCGACGAAAACAAAATGAGACGCGAGAATTGTGTATCGAACAAAGGAGAGAACGACGTTTTTCTAACATTTCGCAATAGATCAACCCCTACATGTCCAACCCTTGCCACATCGAGCTTATTTTGACTGAGGGAGACGAGGTCGTTCAGAAGTCCAGCGAGGTTGTCGGTCGTGATGAGGTTCGTCTCAACTCGAGACAGCGTGGTGCTCGTCTTCGTAAGGCCATCACTGCCGCATAAATATCACGAGATTAGGCGTAGGCATGGATTGGTTTTTGTGTTGAAGGCGCAGGAAAACTTGAGAGAAATCTGGACGTGTTTTCAGGGCGATTCGTGGCTTTCTATCTCCTGGTGTATCTTAGGCTACTGTGAGAGCATGACACCGAACGGCAACTGCGTCCATTTTGGCATTTGATCGTTATCGATTTTTACTCACAAGGTTTAACTCTGACCCAGTCCGCGACGTGCTATTTGCCAGTACGATCAGGCATGTGTCCTGAAGCCAGTCATTCGGTTACCTTTCTTGTTGCACACTTTGGACGTGATGTTCAATCAAGCCTCTGAACCTTGATGCGCGCGGAAGGTGACGGCCTCGGAACGTTGTGATAAAATATTGGTTCTGTTATACTCGAGCCATTCCTATGGGATTGCATCGTACACGAGTATGTCGGATATGGCACAGGTGCTACGGTGGCATGCCAGCAATTGACTAAAGCGAAAACGCCTAGGCTCTAAGGTGCCGATCCAATTTGTAGATTCTTACTTGACCCCTATCACCATTTCGCGAGAGACTCAGACGGGTATGTGGATAGGCATTGGTTATAGTAGGTAAATATGTATTGTGCTTTTGTACTGAGGCTTTCGATCAATGACTAATCACTCTCGATGTGCATCTAGACTTTCGTCAATGGAATACATACATAGACTCGTGATGAGTACCCATCAAATTTTTTTGTTGGCAGCTTCAATGGCACCTGTTGGAATCGCAGGACAGCGATGTGCAGAGCACTGCACGCTGATTGGCGTGCGTGCCTCGCCTGTGGAGGCATAGGCCCACACAGCGAGTACAACACCACAAAGCTGGCCTCCGCCCCTTTTTGTACAAAGACAATAACAACGAAGACAATCACCAGAACGACCATACCTTTATGCTTATGCACTAACTAGTGCTTGTTTAACCTTTATTCATTTATGTGTAACCTTACGGTTCCAACAGCACCATTAAATCAAGCTTAATCTATCTGGACGTAGCACGCCTTCGCATGTAGCTTTCTTGACATCGTATCCCACAAATGGGCTTCCGGCTGAACGTCACGCCTAAGGCTTTGAGCACCACGTTTCGGCAAGGAGCTTGTCTCTAGAGTGTTGCATGCTCCAGCTCCTTGCAAATCCACCAATTCTCACGCGGCCATACGGAAGGCTGGCGCCTGTGTTCAAGATCGACACATCGACGGCGGCATAGCCGCAAGAGCAAGAGAGAAAGCATAGATGCTT
This sequence comes from Claviceps monticola, assembly GCA_018360055.1. NCBI lineage: Eukaryota > Fungi > Ascomycota > Sordariomycetes > Hypocreales > Clavicipitaceae > Claviceps > Claviceps monticola. Next base: position 33,767 of record SRPP01000269.1, read on the forward strand.
TAGACGGTATTTCTTCTCGTCCCCTCGTTTAGTTTGACCTGGCTTCGTTAGGGATTCTCACCTCGACATCTTCCCCCTTTTTCTGACAGTCTTTCTGACAGTCTTTCTGCCAGTCCTTCTGCATATGTCCAGTCTTTTCGCCTTAGGTCGCGGAAGGTACGGCGTGGTGAAAGCATCAATTTCCCCGGCTCGTGAGATAAATGCGGCTGAGTCAAGGGGTCTTAACTTTTGAGTCTTGACTGAGCGTTACTAATAGAGCATTCCTATTCGGACAGCATAAAATTGCTAACCGGACAGCATTCTCCACAATTCTTGGACTCCTTTGTACCCCGCCAAATTACAGTGGGAAGTAAATGACGAAACTGTACACATCTCGTATGTCTCAACATTACCACGCCGCCCCGAGGCCTCGGCGATTCA